>VYZT01056742.1:0-68311 GCA_013400735.1 Pomatostomus ruficeps | reverse complement strand
TTGAAAGTTCAGAGGAGTAGTGAATCTGTTTTTGTATCACTTTAAGAAGAAGAATATCTAGAATTGTTCAGATAATTTATATAAACAGAAACAGAGGTCTGTCTGTAGTATATTCCTCTTATATCCTGCTCTTTTTAATCCATTCAAAGCCTACATTACGACTATACCACCCAAATGATGGGAATAAGCTCCAAGCTCCATGTAGGTGAGTTATGGCTTTTTCAGCTGTACTCAATTTTGAAGTATAGAACAGGGAAGCGGATAGCAATCCTTCTCCGGAAAACTCCCTATGCTATCTGTGTCTGTGATTCTTGAAGTTAGGGAACTCCAGGTGATGGATAACCTGTGCCTTTGTCCACAAGTACCTCTTTTCCTTTTCTTACCTTTTTTCCAGGTAATTTCTTGCAGCCATGTATTGATGTCCTCAGTGTTCTTGTATTAACAACAAGGGGTTGCTTTTTGGTTTTGAACTTCTGATGATCAATTTTCTTTTCTACTTCCTCATATAGGACGCAGCAAGTGAGCACTGCTTGTTTGGGAATTTTCCCCCTTGGGCTTTTTGCACATTCAGCACAGTTCTGCCGTGCACTTATGTCTCATTTTCTCTTTTCTTGGGATGGTATACTCTGGAAAATCAAACAGTGTAGCCCCCTTAGAGCACACATGTATGAACTGGGTTTGAAGTGGGTTTGTCTATATTGCTGTATATTCCTTACTGTAATCCAGTAGTACAGCCCTCAGCTTCCTGTGTTTGTCCAGAACCTCTGCAATGGAACTATGATTTTAAGTCCCCTAATCTTCTGCAGTTCCGTGATGGAGAATATATATAAATTTCTGACTTAAGCGAGAAAAGTTTTGGATTTTCACCCCTGCTGATTAGGGCATGAGCAGCAGAGGCTGCTTCACCCATATTTCCTCTCTGTGTTTACATAGTCTCTTTAATGCCATGTATCTACTGGCATTAAATTGGAAATCAGCTTTTTCAGGAGCATTTGAATTCTGAACACTGAAATATTTTTTTCTCTAGTATGAAAGGTTTGTTTCCAGTGATTTAAAGGAAATGCAAAGTGTACTGAATACATAACTGGAGGAAAACCAATTAAGAATTAAGAACCTCCACTGTGTACAGTTTACATCTATACATTTTATGGAGGGCTTAATGGTAGTGCCAGGCCATTGAGTATTGTCAGACATTTTTGTGAACTCAGAATATAATAGCATATTTTAAATAAAATCAAATGCACCCAACGTACTTGTTAGCATAAAAATTTTCTCATATATAGTCTGGTTAAATATTAATGCAAAGACTTTTGTCATTGCACGTTTTTGCACGTAATTTCGTTAATTTGGTATTATGCAGTTTTTTGCATAATTTAAATGTAGAAGTCTGAACATCATGCTGGCTAAGTAAATTGTCACGTTTTACTGAAAGTGTCTGCAGAGTGTATTCTCAAGACTGTGTGCCAGCAGCTATCTGTTCAATATTTAAATAAAAGAATTGCATTTTTGCATTGAAAAGTGTGACGAAAATTGAACTCCCCTGAGAGGTTCTGTTCACTATGGTGCACTAATTACATGTACTCTTTAATATGTTCTGGGACAATAGCAGCATAATATTTCCCTCTACTAATAGGTTGGTCAAGGAATGCCTTTTGGACCTACTTTCTATTTTAATTTAATTCAGTATCCTGTTGGCCAAAAAAAAGTAAAGCTGCATGGTTTTATTTTTGTGTGTGCATTTAAAGAAATCCATTTAAAGACATCCTGTGTGTCACAGCAGTGGTCTTTAAAATGGGTAGTTGTATATGATGATGATGAACTTCTAAGCTCAAGTGAGTACTTTAGTCAAAGATTTGTTCTTAAACTACCAGATCCTATCTCAGTCTAGAGGTGCCACTGTATCAGTTAATACAGTAAACTTAATACATCAGTACAGAAGAAATGAGATTTCGCAAAAGCTTTTGTATCTCTCACAGAAATGTTAATGAAATTGCTATATCAGGATATTTCTCACAGCTGAGTCAGAGCTGAATTCAAAGAGACGGGAATTTAAATATACAATATAATCCCTTTATTTTAACTTTGACTTAAAGAAGTGGTTTTTTGTATACTGGCTCAGAGTTATTTTCCGAGCTTCTACTCTTCAGACGAGTCCGTTTGATCTAGCAGCTCCCGAAGAAGAAAACCTTTTTTTGCTCCCAGCACAGTAGCCACTTATATCAACTGAAGTGCTCCTTTGTGGATAATACTTGGCTTGCTTTATTTTCCACAACTTGTGAACACATCTTAAATACTGAGGGAGTATGTGTACACTTTTCTGTTCAAAGATAATTCAAGCTAACATGCATGTGGGTGCATTCAGCTTTCTTTAACTGCACCTTGAGATTTACATAACTTTTCTGAATTAGTAATTTTTAATAGGGACAGCGACCTTTCATGCGCTTGTCATTTGACTTATGGATTCACCACTTCTTAAAATTATGGAGCACAAATGAAAGTGGATCAAATAATGGATTAAACCTAATAATTTCTCTGCCTTGTAATAGCTTACAGACCTTCAATATATTTCAAAAGAGGTCTGTCCCTCTTCAGAAACATCCTTCCTATGCTGCCAAGGGTGAAAGAGGGGCAGTTTGACTACTTCTCTTGGGCCATTTTCTTTTCCTTCTCTCACTGTTAGAGAACAGAATAATAAAGATCTATTGTTGGTGATGTTTCTGTGATTTCATTTTGGGGCAGAAGTGCACATTTGGCATTTGGAGGCATCCTTGCAGAAGCTTTTGAATTTGGAATTAAATTTTAAGCCAAACGTTTAAAGTTTAGGAGGTACTCCAGGTATCTGATTAAGATTCAGATTCTTTTAGTAAATTGTATCTGAAGATAAAAGCTAATTTACAGCCTGTATTAAACTAAAAAATATTATCGTTAATCACAGCTACTGTCTGCTGCATTTGTTATAAAATTTCCATTAACAGGATGCATTCTGTGCATGAATGGTAGTCGTTTACAAAATATGACTTTAGAAACTCAATTAATTAATTTATGTTCTTTAATTTTAGATCTGAATAAAAAAGCAATCCATCTGTTTTAAATAACAATTGTACATGATTTATTTCTGATTATAGTAAAAATGTGTTGAATATTAAAAGACTGGAAAATAAAGAATCATATTGTTTCTTTATTCTTAATTATTTGCGGGCTATTTTTCTCACCCAGTGATAATTTCTTTGTCTCCTGGGATGTTTATTTTTTCCTCTGTCAGGGATGTTGACGAATGCTTTTTTGTGCTGGGGAAGAAATGTTCAGCTTTTAATATATTGTCAATTCCATTGGGCCGAAGATGCTAGCAGTAACCAGTCACCAATCTACAGGGTTTTGTCTTCACCCTTGTCATATGGGAGCATTATAAATTATGTATAACAGTAGATGCTACTCAGTAAATATCTAATATGTGATAGGTATTTTTGACTGAAATTACTTTTTCACTTGAACAATTAATTAAGCTGTATTTTTTAGGTTTATGATGTGACTCTTTTATAATACCAAGGAGTATCTGTGTGCATTTTGAATGTCAGAGCTGCACATGAATTACAGCTTGCTTTTTTCTTTCTGAATACTGGAGAACTTATTAATTCATCTGTGACCAGAGTAACGTTTCCCAGTTTTGTTTTGCAGAGTCTCATAGCTTGTGTCATCATCTCATTTTGCCCAGATATATCCATACTTGGAATTTTTTAGACAGTATCAATATTGACAACATTTTGTTCTCTGCAGGGAAATGAGACATTTTACATCTACTTTCTTCCTTTAGACTTACAAGTTTCTGTACTTGGGAAAATACATATAACAATCTCTCTGTTGTTTTTTCTTACAGTGTGGTGTATTTTTGGCTCTGGAGAAGGCATTTGATGACTTGGAAAAGGAGTAGTCATGCAGCTGTCAGAAAACTTATTTTTCGTTTTTACTAGCACCAGGAGAAAAGTGTGCTCCTTGTAATACTCAGAAGGAATACTTGCTGACATTGCCTCTGCTTCATGGATTGTCAGGGCTTAGCTCTTTTACGTAGAAAAACACATTTGTCTTGAAGGATAGTGCGTGTGTGTGCACATTCACAATCTCTATTGTTATCTTCCAGTCCTAGAAGTCAATAGGATTCCATTTCAACTTGAAAATTAAACTTTTTAAATACTAAAACTTATTTCAAGGCTATAATTTATTTTTTATTTATTGCATAGAGTGTTGTGTACTACATCATACAATACCTTATCCAAGGTTGAAGTCTCCCACTTGCAGTCCTGCTGAATGATGCTTCAACTTATGGATGGCTGTACAATGTGGCCCAAAGGAATTTTGAAGAATTGAAATTATGTGCTGCGAATATTTCTTACATTTATTTACTACTTCCGGTGCTTCTCTTACACTGCATGGTATTTTAAATGCTTAGGTGTACTGAATTGTCAGGTGTCTGGTCTTTTTATTATGCAAGGTTCAGCTTATTTAAAGGACTGCTGAAGAGTTTCAGTTTTCTGTTCTTCAGCTGTACTGAATTCTGAGGAGTTTGAAATTCTCCTTGCCATTATGATAGCTTGCTTTTAGACAACGTTGCTTTATTACACTCTTGATTGATGTTCCTTATCTGATATAATTCAGCTGTTTGTCTCGTTTCCGTAAAATACCACCTTCACAGATTTCTGCAACAGCAAGCTTGGAATGCTTAACAGAAGTAAAGAAGTCACGTTTAAAATGTAAAATCAAAAAATTCTAAAAAATTACCCTTTCTTTGGGGTGATATTACAGAAAAGAAACTACATGAGATGTGGTTTACAAAGAGAAGGAAGAGGGGTATTTCTTGCACATCCTAATAACTAGACTTTTATCCCTTATAGGAACAAACCTTGGCACTGAGGAAAGAAGGGATAGGTGTTGTGTTAGATTCTGAACTGCCTCATCTCATTGGCATTGATGATGATCTTCTCAGTACTGGTATAATCTTGTACCACTTGAAGGTAAATACACATCTGTGTTTCCATAGCTGTTATATGCCTTGTGTTTTTTTCAATAGAAAAATTATAATATTGATTTGCTGTCTAAATATAGTGCTCATTATGTTACTATGGTAAGAAAAGCTCTTTATGATTTTCTGCTATGGTAAGAAAAGCTTGTAACAGGTTGCAAATGATGAAATTAAAATGTCTCTTTACATCCTGAGGGTCAATTGGTTAACCAGAGATAGAGGTTCCATATTTTTATCTGTGTGTGTTGGTTTGTCATTCATGTAATTATAAAGCTTGACCTTGAAATCCAAATCTCGGTTGTCTCAAAACTACAAAGATAGTTCTACACTGGACAGTTGAAATTTGAATGTGCTGATAATATCATAAAAGAAAGACTGTGAAAGCATTCTGAAAATGCTACATGATTCCTTTTTTTCCATGTATGTTTAAATATATATTTCATTCAGGTTACCCTGAGAAAGTGGAAGGATAAATTATATTCTTGTGGGGGAGATAGGGAGATTCCAACTGGAAATAATGTGTGTTTCTCTCTTAAATAGGAGGGCCAAACATATGTTGGCAGAGAAGATGCTACGACAGAACAGGATATTGGTATGGAATTCAGCATTTTTGTATTCTTTCTTCTTCCAGTATCCTAATATGTAAACTAAGTCTCATGTTTTTTTCCCCTTTTCAGTTAGTTGTTCCTGTGTTTTGCGTATTTTAATTTTTAGAAAATTTGAAAGCTGAATTGCATGGGATTTGCTTCAAAGAGCACAACTTCTAGCATAGCTTGTGGGCTTTAAGTGTATTCATATACTTGTTACTAATTTATTTCTTGCTTCGCTTGAAATAGCATCCTGTAAAAATGCTGTCCTTTTTCATACAGCGCCTGTCACAATTAATGCAAAATCATTTTTTTAACCTTTCATTGTGGTTTGACCCTGGCCAAACTCCAGGCACCCATGGCGGCCACTCACTTGTTCCCTCCCCTGCCACAGCTGGGCAGAGAAGGAAAGGAGAAGGGAAAAAAAATTAACACAGGCGTCCATGAGTTGAGATAAGGAACTGGGAGAAAATGGTCCAAAGACAAAACACGCTCAACTTAAGTTGCAAAGTGAAATTTATTACTAACAGAGTTAGAAGGAGGATATGAGAAGTAAAATAAACCTTTAAAGGCACCGTTCTCCACTCCCCCCCCACCCCCTGCAACAGTGCAAGGGGGCCCAGGGTGTGGGGGTTCAGGTCAGTCCATTTCCAGAATCTTCTTCCCCTGCTTAGGGAGAGGAGTCCTTCCCCTGCGTTGCCATGGGGTCCCTCCCACGAGAGACAGTTCTCTGTTAACTTCTATGGTGTGGGTTTACTCCTCCATGGGATGCAATCCTCCAAGGACAAACTGCTCCAGCATGGAAGCAAGGGGCCCCTCTCTCTCCAACCGGGCCTCCCACCTGGACTGCAGTTTCCTCTGACATCCACCTGCTCCAGCATGGTCACCTCCTCCACAAACTGCAGGTCTCTCTCTCAGTCTCTCTCTCCCTGGGCTGCAGCTTCTTCTGACATCCACCCACTCCAACATGGGCACCTCACCCACGGACTGCGGGTGGCTCTGCATCCCTCATGGACCCCACGGACTGCAGGGGGACACCCTGCCTCACCATGGTCTTCACCACAGCCTGCAGAGGAATCTCAGCTCCGGCACCTGGAGCACCTCTTCCCCCTCCTTCTCCACTGACCTTGGTGTCTCCATGTTGTTTTCCCTCACATGTCCTCACATCCTCCTCCTTCTCTAACTAAAAGCAGCTGCATGCACACTTTGATTTTTTTCTTAAATATGTAATCACAGAGGCATAACCAACCTTTCCAATTGGCCCAGGCTTGGCCAGTGGCATGTCCATCATCTTCAGAGCCATCAGATATTGGCTCTGCTGGAAATGGTGAAGGCTTCCAGAAGTTTCTTACAGGAGCCATCTTTGTGGCCCCCTCCCCACTACTAAAACCACGACACTGTTGTATAATGACAGCATTTTTATACTATTATACCTAAGACAGTATTGGGACTTCAGATTTGAGTTAAAAATTGAGTTAAAAGAAATTCTGAAAATTGGTAAAAATCTACTGATTTTCCTATTGATTACTTATCAAAGCAACTAACTGGCAAATCTGGACTGTCCTGTCACATAAGTTTCACATAAATTCCTGGAAGGCAGTTTCATTAAGTAAACTGCACCCTTTAATTTTTGGGTGAGTATCTGAGAGTCAAATAGCTTAGTTTGATATAGTTTCATGGGTCAAAAGTTGCCTGGATTTAAATTACTGTAATAAATTCCATGGAACTACCAAACTTGTGTTGCTTTGGGTTATTAAACAATACACACAATCATATGTTATTTGAAGAAAAAACGGAAAGTAACATAACTGATTGATAAAAGCTCTGTATATCATAACTTTACTTCAGCTGTCCTTCTTGTGTACAATGGCATATTATATCCTGTCTTTTCAGATTTAAGTTGGTTGCCTTAAGGTCTACAAGTTTTCATTATTTTGTGGTGAAACTGGTCAAGGAATCTCTCTACAAATATGTGAATTGTACGTTCCTGTTTTTTATTGGAAAAAGAGGAGCATTTGCTAATCGGGCATCAAAGCACAGAAATAAAGAGCTTTACACCAAAAACAGTATACAACTAACCCAGCACACTTCTTTCCACTAGAATAAAACAGTAAATATTTAAGGCATGCAGGTGATAAAGGAAGGAAGAAAACATTGTCCAGAATAAAGAGAAAATATACTCTCTGATATGTAGTGCAGTGTGTTCTTAATAAATTATTATCAGCATGTTAATCTGCTTAGTTGTGAGGAGTCCAATTATGTTATCTTGTTTCTTTGTGTTTAGTTCTTCATGGCCTTGATCTGGAAAGTGAGCATTGCATCTTTGAAAATCTCAATGGTACTGTGAACCTCATCCCACTGAATGGAGCGCAGTGTTCTGTGAATGGTATTCAGATTACAGATCCCACACACCTGAACCAAGGTATTACCGAGTTTAATGCCATTTTTCAGGCAGCCTCTTTGCTTCTTCCTGGCAAGAGCACTGAAAAAAATCTGCGTATATATAAAGGGGTTATTGTTTAATTAGTTTTAATTTTGTGTCTTCTCAACTACAATCCAAAGCCACCAGGAAAACCCCATGGTGTTTTTATTGTCAAAGAATTGCCATGTGGTGAAAAGAGAATTCTTTATTAATTTCAACCACTTCATAGTCTTGGTTATGATTTGATAGTTACCCTTTGATTCTGTTCGTTTTTTCACAAAGTGAATTCCTTGCCAGATTGCCGTAATGTTAAGAAAAAGAATATAGATCTCTACAGGACTAAAAATGTCAGAGACACCTCTGCCCCTCTCCCCAAGTTTCAGGTTGGTCCTACTTAATGCTATTGTCAAATTCTCTTGTACAGCAGGAAATGGAGCTGGAGTATCCATTTGCTGCAGCTATAGAAAATGACAAAAAGGAGGAGGCTAACCCTTAGGGAGGAAGTTTAGAGAATTACAATTTTAATATAAAAGCTTTAAAATCTGGAAATTAAAAAGCAGCTGGGACAGCTGGGAACAAAGGTGTATTGTGTTGGCCTGGAAAGGACTGACTGACAAGTGAGCTGGTGAGTGCTGCAGCAGAACTTCAGGATGTTTTATCTTCCAGGAGCACCCAGAATATTTTTGCATTTAGCAAGGAGCTGAAAAAGACCTGTTTAGGAGTGAGGCTCTGACACAGCTCAGCGGCTGAAAAACAATCTCACTTTACTTCCCTGAAAAGAAGCTTTCAGAGTAAGCTTAGCCTAACAAAGGAAGAATGCAGTGTTAAACAAGGGGAGTCTTGCATCCTTTCTGAACTCTTAAATGCTTCTAAAGGCTGCTTTCAAAAAGCAAGGAGTTTTGGTGTAGAGAGGAGACATTATTTTTTTTTAGAATGCCTATCTCTTCATGCAAAATGAGAGGCTGGTGCTTGTTTCTATTACAGATGGGGGGGCGGGTGAAGCCCAGCCCCTTTCATCTTAGGTTTGAGTAAATGTCATGCATAAATTGTTAACAACAGAAACATTGACAGTAATAGCAAATAACACTGTAAAAAATAAAAATTGAGTTGTGATGAATCATCTTTATCCTGCTGCATTTTAAAGGCAGAAATGTTCAGTATGCCTCAGAAGAACATTGGAGTTTGGATGCTATTTCCCTCTTTCAGATGCATATTACGACTTGATTTTTGTACTGCTAAAAGTGGAAACGTCTTTTTTCCTCACAAATTTATTTAGACAGAAATTTGCAACTCAAAGTGGAAAAGGGTTGCCTAGAGTTACTAAATAGTGAAAAACAGCTGCATAAGCTGACCTTTTGTGTGTGTAAGGAGACCAAGTCTGAGAGGAAGGTGGCAACCGTGACATTAGGTGTGCAAAACTGATGAAATCACTGGTTTAAGGACTTGTGTGCAATCCATTTATCCCAACTGTGTTAGCATTTAGTCTCACAGCATGAAGTGCCAGCGTCCTTAAATACCCGCTTTTAGGTAACACTGATTAACTGGTGATACATTTAAATATTTCCGTTCATCATTAATAGCTGTTAATTTGAAAATGTGTTAAATTTTTAGACCATTGTGAAGTTTAATAAAAATCAGAGGCATGGTAATTAATTGTCACTTCATTCTATGGATTTCTTCCATCATTTCTGAATTCTGGCTAATGTGTTTTTGTAAACGTAACTGAACTAACAATATTTTTTTGCTGATAAGAACGTATGGTAGGATTTGTAAAGTTAACTGAGTTAATATTCACAATTAAAATTTGTCCTTTACCTTAAATATATCCTCACCGTAGAACAAGTTTTCAGGGTTTTGGGCCAAACTGTCAAGCCTTCTGTACTTAAAAGAGAAACCTAGGAGTTATTCAAATGAGCCATCATTTAGGACTGACTCTCATGTGCTTCCTGTTAAGTCTCTCTCTTCTGTCTTCCTTTAAATTTGTAAAGTTAGGGACACATATCTATAACTGATAATTCTGAAAATTTAATTAATTTATTTAAGTTGCTTCCACGTAGTGGAGTGATCACAAATGTTTATAATTAATTCTTTTTATCTTCACATGAAAGTAACTGAAGGAATTTCATACAGATTTATGAAATGTAATTCTTTTTGAGATTAGACTAAGATAAACTGCATATGGGATCTGAAATTGAGGTGTTCTGTAGACAGCAAGAAATGACTGTAGTGCTTTTTGCTGTTTATTTGCTAAGACTAGATAACCTAATTTGAGTTGATATTCCTAATTAAGCTGATTTTAAGAGAAGCATTCCTTGCTAAGGATAGCATTTCATTGTCAGATGGGAAGAATTTGTACTGATCAGTTTTAGTACAGTTTTTTCATACTGTGAGTGTAAAGGAGTCCTTTTTCTTTTTAAAAATGCTTTGTACCAACTGACAGATAAATGCTTGGTTCTGAGGTGGTGAACTTGGACGACTTTCATGTTATGACAGTAGTGAGACGTCATTGACAATATACTTCTTAGTGGGGAAGTGCATTTTCGTTTTGTTCTTGCTTAATGGAAGTCTTTGCTTACATGTTGCGTGTCTGAAAAATTACATGGTACTTTCAGTTGCAGAATGTTGTCAGCGAGTGGTGTGTGTTTATCTCATCAGGTGCTGTTATATTACTTGGAAGAACCAACATGTTTCGCTTTAACCACCCTAAAGAAGCTGCTAAGCTAAGGGAGAAAAGAAAGGTGAGATTAAATCAGTGCTTGGTAAATTTAAACCTTTTCACAATTTTATTTCTAATATAGACATGCTTTGATTGTTGTATAATGCCTTTTTTAATTTACTTCATGAACTTTAGTTAATATTTCATCAAAGTAAGAGTTTGTAAGCACATCATTGTCTAATAGTTTTATTTTATGGTCTGTTGTTAGAGTGGACTGCTATCCTCCTTCAGCTTGTCTATGACTGATCTTTCTAAATCTTGTGAGAACCTGTCAGCAGTTATGCTTTATAATCCAGGGTGAGTATATTCTAAAATATAGTTGTTATAATTCCAATCATTCTTCATTTTAGCTGTTTGAAATGTTCCAGAAGCATTATCACAGAATGACAGAATCACAGAATAAACTAGGTTGGAAAAGACCTTTGAGATCATCAAGTCCAACCTATGACCTAACCTCATCAATTAAACCATGGCATTGAGTGCCACGTCCAGGCTTTTTTTAACACATCCAGGGATGGTGACTCTGCCACTTCATGGGCAGACGATTCCAGTGCCTTACCACTCTTTCAGTGAAGAATTTTTTTCCTGATGTTTAACCTAAACTTCCCCTGGCACAGCTTAAGACTGTGTCCTCTCGTTCTGTCATTTGTTGCCTGTGAGAAGAGACCGACCCCCACCTGACTACAGCAGAAGGCTGTACCTGAAAGGTAGCTGTAGGGAGTGATAAGGTCACCTTTTTTCCAGGCTAAACTACCCCAGATCCCTCAGCCCGTCTTTACAGGGCTTGTATTCCAGGCCCTTCACCAGCCTTGTTACCCTTCTCTGGACACGTTCAAGCATCTCAATGTCCTTCCTAAACTGAAGGGCCCAGAACTGGACCCAACACTCAAGGTGCAGCCTCACCAGTGCCAGGTACACTTCCGTGATCCCGCTGGCCACACTATTTCTGATGCAGGCAGTTCAGCAAAATAATGACATGGCAAATTTTATGTTTGTACTTTCTTCAGAATTACAAGTTAACTATTTTTCCTGAGAAGACTGCATTTTGAACTGAAAATTAAGATTTCTTACATTCATATAATACCAATACAAGCATAAAAAGGCTAAGGAATGTCTCATGTTCTCTCTCAACACCTCTGAGTAAGTGGCCAAGTTAAGATATAGAAAAAAGGTTTTATTATGCAGTTACAATGATATAGAATGCTTATGGTAGAGAAGCTGTTTTTAGTGATTTTTCCGCTGTTCCTAAGGTGACTTGAATTGATGGTGTTTTGTCCTAATTTTTTTCTATAGCTAGGGCCTGTGTTTTGAGTATGAGATGAGGTTTTTTAACCACCTATGTGCTTTTGAAAAATTGACTGTAAATTGAATTATAGCCTTGGATAGTGCAGCTTTATTCCCAAGTTTTACTGTGGGGTTACTCTTTATCCATTAGATTTTCGAAAGATTAGACAGGTAATAATAACTTCTAAAATGATGTCTGTAATACAGGGAGTGTATTTAATAACACTGCTTCAAATGTGACTGTTAGTCTTTTACCACTGAGTTACTTACAGAGATCTCAAGATTGTGAACTGTATGCTAATAAATTATGTCTGGTTTTCAGATAAAGATGATAAAGAAGATAAAAAAAAGCATAGTATACTTTTCTATTTCTTCAGCTTTTCAAATAGTTCAATCTAAAAATGTTCAGTGACAGTTGCTAGTATTGTGTTTTCTGTGAGCTGAGGAAAGTTCCTGGCTGTTGTTTGTTACCTCTGGTTATTGATGAGCTATCCTGGGCTTTTCCCTGACTGATAATGTTATTCTGCTATAATATTGTTATGAATAATTGCCTTATACTGGATAGTAGTGACCTTAACTCTGCAGTCAGCATAGCGTAGGACAGGTTGTTTCAGCATTGCCTCAGTAGTCTCCCAGATTTACAGCAAAGTATAATTGCATGGACAAGGCCCAGTTGAAGGTGTGCTTAAAAATGATTTCCCAGCCCAAGTAGTCACACAGTCTTCAGATAATGCCAAAACCATCCTTACAGAAAGGATTTTTCCTGTAAAACTTACTAAAAAAAAAAAAAAAGAGGAGACAGTCTGGAGAGTTAGTTGATTGTCTCTGATGGAATAGATTGCAAGTTCTTCAGCTTTTTTTTTCTTTATCAGTTTGCATCTTGCCTTTCTTTCCTGGAAATCAAACAGTATGGATAATGTTATTAGATTGTCAGTGGATGTAGCAATTTTTCGAAACACTGCCATTTTTCCCATCTAACACTTCTTGTGACTTTTCCTTTCTTGGGTGTGATTGTAGCTGTACTCTTGCTCATGAAATTGAGAATAAGATTAGGTGAAATACTCATGATATTCCTGAATGCTTCATGCCTGTGTTTTGTTAAACTATAAACTATAAGCAGAGGGTTACTTATAGATATTCTCCCTCTAGTCTGCATTCAGTTAATATTTGTGAACTGTCTTCGAGGAATGGGCATTTTTTCCTGCTTAATTTGTGAACACAAGAAAGCATTATGCTTAAGGCTCATAATGCATAAGGAATGCAGGTCACTTGTTTGTGAGCAATAAAACCTATCTGAAGTTGTTCTGTAGACACTGTAACGTGCATATGTTTTTCTGAGTGAGGAAGCTTGTGAACCATAGAATCATTTGGGTTGGAAGGCACCTTTAAAACTCATCTAGTTCCAACCTCCCCTGCCATGAGCAGGGACATCTTTGACGAGATCAGATTGCTCAGAGCCCCATCCAACCTGACCTTGAATGTTTCCAGGCATGGGGCATCCACCACCTCTCTGGGCAATCTGTGCCACCCTCATTGTAAAAAGTTTCTTCTTTAAATCTGTTCTGAATCTACCTTCTTGCAGTGTAAAACCAACTCCCCCTGTCCTATTGCAGCAGCTCTGCTGCAAGGTCTGTCCCCATCCCCATTCAAGTACTGAAAGGATGGAGTGAGCTCTCCCTTGAGCCTTCTGTTCTTCAGGCTGAACAACCCCAGCTCTCAGCTCGTCTGCATAGGAGAGGTGCCCAACCCTCTAAGCATCTTTGTAGCCCTGAACTGGACTTGCTCCAACAGTTCAATTCCCTTCATGTACTGGGACCCCAGAGCTGGGCACCGCACTCCAGGTGGGGTCTCACCCAAGCAGAGCTTTGGGGCAGAACCAGCTCCCTGGATCCCATACTGCTTTGGATGCAGCCCAGAACACATTTCATATAATCGATGCTATACCTAAGAATACATATAGTCCATGCAGTGTGGAGGTGAGTGTTGTCTTAATAGATCAGTGCTTTTAAAAAAAGAAACACCTGTCCCCCTCCCCCCCAAAAAAACCCAAAAGACAAACCCACCAAAAAGCCCCAATCCTGCAAAAAACTCCAAACCTCAAATGGTACTGTTCTATCTGCTTTTATACTGCTCCAAAGGCAGGCTCTGAAGGTTGCTCTGCAGTTTAACTGAGCCCTGCAAATCAGTAGAAGAAAGCATCTTCCATAATTGATACATCTTTATGGACAGCAATTAGGCAACAGCAGCTTTTCAACTTAGGCTGGGGTCCCCTGAAAATTTTAAATTTATTTATGCTGATGCTAACGCTGTTTTTTTTACATCTCCTCTTTGTAACAGCACTGGAATTTTTCTGATTTTTCTGTGGTGAGGTTGTCATAAGGAGATAATTGTGCAGAAGGTGTTATTTTAAGGGTAACAGAACTGGGGGTGCTGGGATAAATGCCAGTTAAAGAAAAGAATATGTTTTGAATAAAGCAGGCTCCATACTCTCTACTTCCAGCTAAGAATGCTGCCAAGCAAGTGCTGTGCTACAGTGGTTATTCTTCTGAGTGGTGACTATGTTTAGCCTGGATGAAACATTTAATAAATCATATCTCTGAGTGTCAAAGGCAGGATAATTGTACCCTAGAAGTGGGGTGGAGCATCTTGCATTCTGGAAAAGTGCAGAATGGAAAAGAATATCCTACATTAAATCGAGTTTGTTGGGGATTTTTTGTTTGTTTATTTTATCAGGAGCAATGCTATAACCCTTTCCTACAACATGATGTTATGCTGCTCACCACCAGTGCTCGCCAAGGTTCAGTAGCTGGCCCTTTAGGTTTTTTTCTGTGCAGTTTTCATGGCTGACTAGCATTCTGCTAATTGCTAATTTAGCCTTTTCAAGACCACGTTTTCTTCCAGTTTCAGTATTGGTAAGCTAAATTTGCAATTTTAATAGGTTGCAATAAAGATTCTGGTAAGATCTAGCATCTTTAGCAATCAATGGCAGAAGAACCTGTGGGGTATTACCTTCAGTTGTTGTCAAAGCAACAGGATGGATCTTGCTTACTATATCTGTATCTTTTCCATGTGAAAACCAGTGTTGTCCTTAATGGTGTTTTCAGATGGGTGGTCTTTTCTTGTTTGTGCTTTTTTGTTTGGCTGTTGATTTCCCATATGTGGGAAGCTATGTCATTGCATAAAATTTTGTCTTAATGTGCAAAATTCTTTGTTCTACTTCTTCCCACTCTTTGTCTCCAATCTAGTGTCATGCAACACTGCTTCAGATAATAAGCTTTGGATAAAATAGAATTTTGCATGTAGATTTATGATAAAAATTTAATTTGTGGACCTTTTCTTAGCTACTTGATATGTAACTGTAAAACTACTAATGAGAAACCTTGGTCTTGTCATGGGTTTAGTATGGGGATTGGGTTGTTTTTTTTAAATAAATCTCATGAATTGGCCTACTGAATGGCACTGTAACATCTCTGTAGTCCTCAGCCAGTACTCAGTCTTTCCTAGCAGATGTAGTATCAGATTGAACTTTTGTGTACTCAGTCTTTCCTAGCAGATGTAGTATCAGATTGAACTTTTGTGCTGTGTAAATTAAGCTACTGTAATACTGTGCTAGTACAACTAACTTCCTTTCCCTGCAGCTAATCTATACTGCTCTTATCACTAGATATGACACATTTTCTGGGAAAATGGTGTTTATTTAATTCAATACTGATCAGATAAAGTTACTTTGTGGTAGATCTACAAAAGAAGAAAGAGTAGATTCTGGTCTTTAATATCTGTATGTTTCTTTTTAATTTCAAGCTAATATGCTTTTTTCTATTCACAATAGTGCTCACATTAAATAAACTCTATTCCCTTAATGAATTTATGTGTAAAGTATTTTTATTAGGATAGACTAAACCAGAAAACATCAGTCTTGCATCTGTGCTTTGTAAAACTGACAGTCATCTGTTACAGCCTGTGGTTTTAGTTTTTTTCTTTTGTGATGCTGAGATTTTTTTGCACTCGCTTTTTGAAGAAACAAGGTTACTGCAGTCAGGCCAGTCCTGCCTCCCCAGATTCTCTCCTGTCCTGAAATAACTTTGAGCCCACAATGAGTTTGAAGTAAATATTCCAGAGGTCTCAAAAGTGGTGAGTTCCTAAATATTTTAAGAAAATAGGCAGCCAGCTGAGGAAGACAGGCATCATTCTTACCCCTGCAGAAGAAAGGCTGCAGCATGAGCACCTTAGAGAATGGAGACACTGTGAATAACCTCGTTGTTGGAGAGCTTTCATTGAAGCTCAGACCATCTTAGGCATCTCCAGGTAGCAGTAACGCTTGTCTTCATAGGAGTATCTTGTGGTCTAAAATGCATTAAACATACATTTTAAAAACACCTCGGTGTTGCATTTGGAGGCTGTTGACTGGAGCGGTAATGATGATCCATATTTTGCTTTGGGAAAGAACCATTTTCACTGAAGAAAGAACTAGTTCTGTACAATTCATTCATTTTTCCTGAAAAACTTTTTAGGCACCTCCAGCTTCATTTTAGTGTAAGGTAAAACTGGTTGTCATAATGACGGTGTTGAAGGTATTAGAGGCAATTCCTCAAAGAGAAAATCACAGAATTTTTAATCACTGATGTGTTTTTATACCAGACTGATTGCTGTGATGGTTAATTTTCTTTGTATTAGATCTCAATCAAAAGTTAGTTACCATTTTTGTGCTTATTTAAAATATATCTGCCAAATTGCATGTTTGTACAACCATCAAAACACCAAAAGGCATTGCTCTGGGTTTTGCACGTTATGTTAGCTGATTTAACATTTTACTTCATTGTGGCTTAACCAAGCATGGGAATACAGTCAAATTGTTCTTTGCCAACTCTCTAAGCAAAGATGGTCTGATAGTGCTTCAAAGGAAACCTGAATTTACACAAGCCAGAGCTGTATTCCCCAGGGTCTATATTGTTTTGGACTGAAATAATTATGGCCTTTTGTCACCTAAGCCCTAGGTAAGAAGTGATAGCTAAAAGCTCTGAATCATAGTCAAAGGGAGAAATTTTGAGTATAGCTTTAATAAAAATGCTGGGAAAAAGAAAACGCAAAACGCAAAGTACATGTTAACCACTGAATTAAGTTTTTCCTTCTTGAAGGCCCCCAGGATTGCTGTTTGTTCCCTTTCAGCACTCTTGGATTTTACATCCACTTTGTGGATTTCTGCAGCATTGCTGCAGCAGCAATTGTGATCAGACTAAAAATACTAAGTCATCATCTATTCTTGTTCTGTAAAGTGCCCACCTTAGTTTAATGCAAATGTGAAGGGACTTTTGGTGAGACAGTTACATGAAAGCTCTGAATGGCTGGAGCTGGGTATAAAAATATACATTGGCTAATCTCTTAGGAATTGTAGAAGACTTTTTTAAATGAATTTGTGAGAAATAGGGAAAAATGAAATGCAGAATTTGTGAAAGTAGTCATTCTCTATTATTGCAGCCATTAGAAAGATGCTTCTTGAACATGGAGAAATCAATGTTCGATACAATAGCTTTATAAATGTTAGATTATTGGTGTACTATTTGCCTATTTCCAAGGGCAATTTCTTTTTGTTGTGTGCATTTCCATGACTTTAAAAAGAGGTTTTTAAAAATAAGGCATTTTTAATATATATCTATATATCTCGATTTGAAAGACAGGTGTCTGCCAAGAAAGGCAGGAACCTCCCTTAGAATGGAAAATATGATGCCCTTCCCTTTGAATTATTATAACTTTGAAATTAAGGGGCTTTCAGGCAAAGATATGGGAAAAGGAATAACAGTTCTTCACTGGTGTGTATATATACATATGTATAACAAGGCTAACAAACAATAATAATGGCAGCAACAACAAACAAAACCAGAAACCCAACAAGAGCTTTCTCGTGGCTGCGGGCACTTTCCCGTTTGGTGTAGTTATGATCACGGCTGGCAGGGGCGCTGGTGGCTCCCGGCCGGGCAGGGCGGGTGTGATGATTCCTCTGCGGCTGCAGGGGCAGCTGGGCCGCCTCTCTCACGGGGGTGATGGTGGCACAGCCGTCGGAAGAGAGAGAGAAGGGGCCTCCTTTACAAACTTGCTGGGGGAAGTTGGTCCCAGTACCCCTCTGGATAGTGAAATGAGCTGTAGCAAGAAACCTCAGAAGCTGCAAGCTGGAAACCCCAGATGCTGGCACACCTGGGAGTGGCAAACAGAAGGCAGCAGAAACTCCGGGGCTGTGTCCAAAGCCGCGGAGTGTCCGGGTGTAGTGGTACAGTGTAGCAAGAAGCCCTGAAGCAGCGGCAGAGAACAGCGGGGCTGGGCAGGGAATCGTTCTCCTGGGTAGCTCACCAGAGATGGCTGGTCCTTGGGTCAGGCTGTGCAGAGAGGGTGGCCCCTGGCAGGGGATGGGGTGCTCCTGGTCCCGGGTCCTGGCATGGCACGCACTGGCTTTTGTCTCCGAGGTCAGCAGAGAAGCAAGCATCAATAAACCCAGTGTCAGTGCCGAAGTGAAAGAAACAAAAAGAAACAGGCAAAAACTGCAAGGAAACAGTATCTGGAGTCAGAGACACTGCGCTGCATGGCCGTGGAGCCAAATGCCCTACTGGAAGAGACAACCGTCCCTGCCCACAACTCTGGCAGGAAATTCTGGGCTGGGTCTCACCCACTGCCATACTCCTGGAGCTGGAGGGGTGGGGGGCAGCAACTGCCCTGCACTTGAAACAAACCAAACAATGATACGGGATAAGAAACCATCCCCAAGACACTGTATGATTGTGATCATGATGTCTTAAATAGCAGCTTATCAAAAACTTGAAGTTAACTTGTGGTGCAGTCTTGCATTTTTTTTTCAGTATTTATTGACTGTTTCACTAACCCGCCTATCCCTAAGCTGTAACAAGCCTGAAATAACTGAATAGGTGTGTATTTGATTGAGTAATCTAATCCACATATAGGTTCTCTCTGCCTTTTTAATATTTGTTATTAAAAAGTTTCTCAGATAAAAGATAAATCTTTCAAATGAAATTAAAATAAGAAAAATGCCAGTGTACAACTGTAATAAAAGCTGCTGCTAAAAAAATGACATAAAATGCTCTCCTGTGCTTATTCAGAACCTTGTCAAACTAAATACATTAAAAACTCAAAATATGTTAAATGAATGGGTTTGAACTGTGTTCTGTGCTTGAATGTGGCACTTTGGGGTTTTTCAGCACCATTGATTACATCCTAAGAACATCTGGGATTTTTTTATTTTTCTTGGAAGGAAACGGCAGAATATTAGCACACACTACTGTAGTTTTGTAGCACTTTCCCTTCTCAGAAGTGGCTAAGTTAATAAACCATTGGATGAAGAGAAACATTTTAGCTGTCATTGGCATTTGAAAAATGTGTTTAGAAATAATAATTATTTGAATTCTACTTCTGAACTGTAATGTGATAAATGTTCTATGGATCTAACTGATTTAACCTCCAATAAAACAAAGTGCTGTTGATTTTAAAGTATTTTGTACTGCTAATATGTTTTTTCTATCAATTCCTTTCTCAATTGATCGCTCTGTTTCCCTCTGCCTCCCATGGCAGTCTTTTCCCTCTAAAAGGACCGATCTGTCTAAGGTAGAGAAATTAAATTTCTGTATATTGATTGCCATGTCTGCATGTAGTTAACTCACAGAGGCTATGCTAATCATCTGTATGTCTTGCTTAACTTTTCTTTTTAAATACCTTTTCCCCAGAAATTGTTTTTCTATTTATACTCATGTCAGCATGATACCTAATTTATAACCTTAATGAAGGAACTATTTTCTGTTCTTGTAGAAAGTAGTCTTACAAAACTTCATTTGTATCATTGTTATAATCTATACAGACAGCAAATTGCATCCTGTCTTCCTATTTTTGTGATATTCAGTAAACAACCTTTTTACTGTATTCTTTATCTTTTTTAAAATCAGGCTAGAATTTGAGAGACAGCAACGAGAGGAGCTTGAAAAATTAGAAAGTAAAAGGTAACGTTGTTCTCTGTGATATTTATGTTTGTATGTGTGTCTATATATAAGTTATAAACTAATTTAAATCATTAATTTGGAATCACAGTGTTATTCAGCAAGCAGACAATCCTGAATAGCTGAATTGGAGTTAAGTGATGTTTAGCAAAGAAACTCTGGAATACAAAGGTGTAAGGAGAATAGATTGTATAGATATAGTATGTTACCCTTGCTCTTAATTTTCATAGTACTGCTTTAAAAGATGGCAAATTACATTCTTTGACACATCTTTTTTATGGCTTATTTGTCTTTGGATTGAATCTTGATAGGAGAAACATTATGTTCTGCTTCTCTTACATCGAGCTGTGGTGTGGAATGGGCATACTAATCACGCTTTTCAGAACATGTGTGGAAGTTGGTTTGAAGTACAAAAGAAAGCACTGTTATCAGCTGGCAGACTTAGCTGATTGTTCTGGCTCATCATACCTGCCAAGACTGGAAGTGATAGCTGTGCCTTGTTGCAGATCTCAGCACTGATTAGATTCACAAGCTGAAAACGTTTCTGCCTTCTCAGCTTTAGACGATGTGCTCCATTTTGTTACTGCTCTTTATATAGTTGGACTAAGTGAAGTAACCTCAGAAAAATCCTGACACTCTGACGCACTGAAAGATACTATTCAGCAACTAATGCAACTTAGGATCACTGATACTTATCCTTTTTTTCTTATGTTGGTGAAATTTGAATTCAGATTGTGCAGAAGTTGATTTGCTTGTACTTTAATTCATCTGACTTTTTGCAAAAACCAAGTTGACTTGCACGTTGTCTCTACTTGTATTATGGGGATAACAGTGACCTTCAACTAAGAGAGATTACACAGGATATAACCATTTGTCATAAATCTTACAATCCTGTTTATCAATAATTCATTTGGAGTTACCTAAAGTGAAAACATTGCTTTAATTCATCTGTTGTCTTAAATTTGGTGAGGCAAATTGCTAATCAAATCCTTTTATACAAGTTTTTGTGTGTGAGAATGTATGTATCTAAAAAAAGATGTATTTACTCTGCACTGTGTGCATGGATATGTTCTGTCAGTATTTTTATTGGATTTGACAGAACTAATACAGTCTAATTTTTAATAATGTAAGTGCTGTATATCTTCCTATAACTTTATATATCCACAGCTTTTTATATTGTCATGGACTATATCAATCTCTTTTTGATTTGTCTCATGCACTGAGTCTCTTCCAAGTGATGAAGGCTCTTAACCTGTAGCAAAACAAAATTATTAAAAAAAGAAATGGTTATATATACTCAAAAATCTTTGTCCAAACCTTTTTAACTTCATGTAAATGTTTTACTGTAGGAAACAAATAGAAGAGATGGAAGAAAAACAAAAATCCGACAAAGCAGAACTTGTAAGAATGCAGCAAGAAGTGGAGTCACAGCGCAAAGAGACAGAAATCGTTCAGCTGCAAATACAAAAGCAGGAGGAGAGTCTGAAACGGAGAAGTGTTCACATTGAAAGCAGGTTAAAGGATTTGCTGGCTGAAAAAGAAAAATTTGAAGAAGAGAGATTACGGGAACAACAAGAGATAGAGCTTCAAAAGAAAAAGCAGCAGGAAGAAATTTTTGCCCGAGTCAAAGAGGAGTTGCAGCGACTACAAGAACTTAATCATAATGAAAAAGCAGAGAAAATGCAGATTTTTCGTGAACTAGAAAAACTAAAAAAGGAAAAAGATGAGCAATATCTTAAGCTGGAATCAGAAAAAAAGAGACTTGAAGAACAGGAAAGAGAACAGATGATGCTGGTGGCTCACCTAGAGGAACAGCTTCGAGAGAAGCAGGTCATGATAGAGCTCCTGAAGAGAGGGGATGTGCAAAGAGTAGAAGAAGAAAGAAGAGATCTTGAAGAGATCAGAGAATCTCTTTTGAAAGTCAAGGAAGCCCGATCCGAAGGTGATGAAAACCTTGAAGACTTAGAGAAAGCACAGCATGATTTTGTGGAGTTTAAAAGGAAACAGCTGGAACAGTTGACTATTTTGGAAAAAGATTTAGTTCAACAAATGGACCACCTAGAAAACGAAATAACAAGTGAAAAAAGAGCTCTGGAACACTTAAAATTTGCACATGAAGAACATTTAAATCTCAAGAGAGATGATGAAAACTTTATGGATGGCATACTCAAGGCTGAAGAAATGGACAAGATAAAGCCAGCGGAATACAGGCTCCAGTCTAAAGTACGCCAGCTTGAGTACCTGAAGAGTAATCATTTGCCAGCTCTGCTGGAGGAAAAACAAAGAGCTTCTGAAGTCCTTGACAGGGGCTTGTTAGGGTTAGATAATACTCTTTATCAAATAGAGAAAGAAATAGAAGAAAAAGAAGAGCAGCTTGCCCAGTATAGAGCTAGCACAAATCAGCTGCAGCAGCTACAAGAAACCTTTGAATTCACAGCCAATGTAGCTCGGCAGGAAGGAAAAGTTCGAAAAAAGGAAAAAGAAATCCTTGAATCAAGGGAAAAGCAGCAGAGAGAGGCACTGGAGCAAGCTGTTGCGAAGTTAGAAAGGAGACATTCTGCTTTGCAGCGTCGTTCCACCATAAACTTTGAAATTGAAGAGCAGAAACAGAAGCTAGCCACCTTGAACAAGAGCTACAGCGAACAGGCAGGGCTGCAGGCGAGTCTGGAAGCTGAGCAGAAAGCTCTCGAACAAGATCGAGAACGGTGAGTGCTGTGGTATCTTCTGTTTATCAGAACTGGTCCACAAAAGGGGAATCAATTTATACCTAGGCTGTTGAGAGCTCAACTTGTTCTGTGTCCTGGTCCTTGAGTTACTTCATGAGTTTCAAGTAGTTTATCCAGAATTGAAACTCTACTGCTTTTTAAAGGATTCTTGCTCAATTATTAAGGTCTGTTGTATTTGGATACTTATCCCGTCCTCAGCAGGATATTTACCTTAGCCATCACAGTACGTAAATTGTTCTACCTATGTAGAAAGCTCAGACATCCTTATGTTTTGCCCTTACAGCAAATGTACCATCTATCAACCTTTATCTCCTAAATTATTTCTGTATAACTTCTTTTTTTCTTTATTAGTAACAAGTTAGATGTTTGTTCAGGATTTGGAGACTGTTACAGTAAAACCTGCAAACTGTCTCTCTCAACTGGTGATGTACTGAACACTTCTGGTATTAAAAGTAAATGGGGGTAATGTTTAATTTTTTAATTATCCTGCTTTCAGGGCTAAATAAAAATAAGCTAGCTGTATAGCCCTGTAAAATTTGATGATGCCTTTTTAAGCTTATTGGAAAATATACAGAGACTTTAATACTGCCCAACGTGGTGACAATCCCTTTTAGGCACAAAAGCAATGTCATTGGTTATACTCACGATATCTTGTAGCATAACAGTTAGCCTAAGTATGGGAGGCTCAGAGAAAAGTTAGGTAGGGAAGGATCTTTCTCTGTGGAAGAAGAAATATTTTGGGTTGTTTTGACCTGAACAAAAATTCACTAAGATTAATGTATTCAATGCTTGCAGTATGGAAAAAGCACAGAATTGCCATTTTAAAATGTATTACCTGATTTGCTAATACTGGAGCTTTAAAACCTGTGAGTATCAGTGAAAAAATGAAGTGTTTTTTTCTTAAGGTAGCATTTGTCATTTGTTTTTTTAATATTTCACTAATTTATCTGAATGTTTTTTCATAAGCCCTTTAAACAGATGTGGAAAAAAGCACCTAAAAGAAGAAACTTGCCTGTAGCCAAATTGAAGAGCTCTTCTGTGTTCTGTTCCTTTTAAACCATTACCAAAAGAGTTGCTTTTTGTACACTGTGTAGAGGTCACTTCTTCAAACATTTATAGCTATGTTGTTTGGCTTTTAGTTAAGCATTTTCAATGCTGATTTGTCATTTTGTAGTGTGTGTTGCCATTAGTTTCCATAATTGTCTTGAACATAAAATCTCATTTTCTACACTCAGCATCTCACTTGACCAAAGTGAGCTATAAACAGCTGGAGGTTCCACAAAAATAGACAGCTTAGTTAGCCCTCAAGGTGGCTGGGTTGTGTGGTAAGTGATAAAAAAATACATATTGTCAGACAGAAGACTGAGGTTTGGAGAAGATACCGAGGAAGTAATAAGATACCTCTTCTTTTTTTCCCTTCTCTTTTTCCCTTGTTTTTTTTTCTTGTTTACTTTAAAGTCCTCTTGCACAGGCTAAATAAAACTTTGAAGCCTTTCAGTGAATAGCCCATGGACTTGAATAATTCAATTCAGAATGTTTTTGTGAATGTTGAGGCAGGAGAAAGATCTAAAGATATATGTTAAACATTTCAGGCTACTTACTTCTCTTGTGTTTGAACTTATATTTGACAGTATATGATGCCATAGTAAGCATATGAATTATATATGTTTCTTATTGTTTATCTAGATCCCATTATGTGATGATGTGCTCTGGTTCAGATCAGAGTTAACTCTCTGAAAATGTTTAAATGCAATATTCATTCCAAGTGCTATACAAGTGTAACTCCATCGTAACTAGATACAATGTTTTTATTTGTTTGAATCATTTGGAAGCTCAAAATTCTTTCACCTACAGATGTCATGGTTTGAGATAATTTAAAGGAGAATGCTCTGGAATTATCTCCTTCAAGGGTTCCGACAATCCCTTTCCGCCAATAAGGAATGAATTCTAATAGACGAAAGTGAAAAAACAACAATTCTTTCATTAAGAAAAAGAATGCCAATAGGCAGGGGGGAACAAAAGTAAGTAATTGCTAGATATCAAACTGCTAGGCGTCACTACCCCACTGAAATAAAGAGAGACTCAAAATCCTGGAAAATGCCAGTTCCCAATACTGGCCTGATGGAACAGCTTCGGGCTTTGCAGGACAGAGTGACAAGGTGGTGTCAGATCCATCTCTGGAAGGCAGGAGCCTCACGGAGCAGTTCCAGCAGCAGATGAAGAGCTTCCCCATGGCAAGAGCGGGCATGGCAGTCGAAGCTGCTGGACTGAAGCCACTCAGTGCGTCCTCTCGCAGGCTTGGTGTGGTTAGCAGCGGCTTGGGCTGGAGCGGGGCAGCTCTGCTCCCCTTCTGCCGGCGCGATGCCCCCGGTTTTCAGACAAGCAGCTGCAGAGTTTGCCCTGAAGTTGGCTCAAACATTGCTACTGCAGTTTCTCTAATCCAAGAAAAAAAACAAAACCAAAAAGGAAAGAAAAGCCTTTGTCTAAGCAAAGATCAAGCAGCCAGCAACGTAAATACCATGCTGTGAAAAGCTGTGAAAAAACCTGGGCAGGGAGCTTTTTAAAATGCCTGCTCCCACCAGATACACAAGGTCTGCGGCTTCAGGATCTTACAGATACAGTAACAATTTTTGGGCACAGATAATTATGGGATACAATATCATTATGAATCACCCAAAGACAACAGGGATGACCCCCAAAATGATAATTTGAAATTAGCTTAAACTGGGATGCATACACATATTTTGGCTTTACTGGCAGAGATTTGGGGCAACAGAATGAATATAAAGCAACTTCAGAGGCATCTTTGGGGCAAGTAGCAAGGCAAAGTTCAGTGTACTTATTGGTGGATACATCACAAGGGTGACTAAGTTTGTAGCTATAAAAGTGCTATCTTCTCACAGTAGGATGTTTACAAACCAAGAGCTAAAGTTCGTTCCTTTACTGTAAATCTGATTCTTGTGGTTAAATTGGTTTTCCGTAGATGCAAACACTTTCCTATATACACCAGCTGTCTTTCATCCACTTACCCTCAGGATGCAAGATTGTTTTGCTACTAATCAAAAGAAATAGATGGCTTCTGGCAGTGCTGCGAAATGTACTCTAAAACTGAAGTAACAATTCAGCCTAAACCTCAGCATTCATCATCTCTTTAATTTTCTTATTTAACCCCCAGGATGGAATATAGAATTGCACTTCAATTTAGATACTGTAGCAGAAGTTGTAGAATCCCAGCTTTGCATAGTTTCTCATGTTTTTGCAAGAAATTATTTTCTTTTATTATTTGATTTCTAAGTAATCTCTAGAAAAACAATTACCTTTAGAGACAAAAATTGTAATGAAAATGGGGAAGGTTATTACTGTGTTACTAATCAAATCTCAGCTACATTACAAGTGAAACGGGGGTTGTGCAGATTACTTTGTAGTAATATAATTTAATTGGAGCAAATGATGAATATTGCAATAAGTGCTTTTTATTTCATACAAAATGCCTCAGGCGTTTTTAGTCAGAAACACTGTACCCAGTTTTACATATTATATTCTGTGCATAAATCTGGGTGGAATTAAATTTATTTGTTAAAGAAAGCAAGGAGGTTTCAGAAGATGATTTCTTAGGTGTATTTCTACAATAGGTACTAGATGCTTTATTTTCTATGTAAATTTTAAAAAACATATATACAGATGAAACAACTGGAAAATGTATATGTGTAGTACACAATTTAAAGGTTTTCTTATAGAGAAGTTTGGCCACATCTGAGTTTTAGGTTGTCTTTGGAGGTTTTCTGTATAGTGCTGTATTTTGAGTTTTTCATTTTTTCCCCTTCATTTCTTCATTTACTTCACACAGGAAGATAATACTTGAGGTCATTGACAGACTTCTGTAAAAATGGAAATTTTTTTAAGTGATTCTAATAGATGTTAGGTCTTAGGAGTTAATATTTAATGTACAGATTTAGATACCTCTTGTGATTGAAGTTTTTAAAGTTGTTTTATTCAACCTAATACTAGTCTTGGAATGTGGTTTTGAGCTGTCTCTATTTTCCTATCTAAATATGCTTAAAGAACAGTTATGATTTTTAAACCATCCTAAATAATAGTACTTACAATCATATGTACATGTGTACCAGTGTAGGTAAATTACTTCCCATCAGAACTATGCGAATCAACTCTAAACCAAAGCAAATTACATGTTACGATCTCTTTATAGCCTGGACCAGAAAATTCAGCAGCTGAAACAAAAAATATACGAGGGTGATGGAGCTCAGAAAGGAAACCATGGAATATTAGATGAGAGACTCTGCCATAGCACTACCCCTACAAGCCCTACAAAGCCACAGCCACCTGCTGCCCCACTGGTTGATGATAGGTAGGTAACCTGCATTCCTGAAATGGAATGCAAACAATAGCTTAAGAAAAGAAATCTTTTGAAAGACTATTCTGCCAGGGTTGGATTTGATTTAAATACTATGATTCTTCTGAAAGACTGGTCTGGAAAAAAATTTATGTGTTGTATTCTCCTGTAAATAACCAATAGCCTCATCTGTTGCTCCTGTGCAGTTGGTTTTAGAATACAGGGTTGGGAAGCTGTAGGCTGAAAGGTATTTAAAGGTATTTAAATTTTTGAGTTCACTGTTACTTGTCTATGTGGTTTTGCTTCATATATGCTTAAGGTGACAAAGTATATTAAACTGTCTTAAACCTTTTTTAATAGGGCAGCGGCCTGGTGTCACTAAAACCTTAAATCTCAGCCCTTGTTATACTTACATGTGGCAGTTGTTAGTGTCAGCTCTTGGAACATTCCTTCTGTTTGAAGAGCAAACCTTTGCTAGCCCAAGTTGCTGATATTGCAGCAGCAATGAAAGCAAGCTGATAAGTTACTGAAGATGCAACCCCAGCCTTCTTCATCACTCATACCCTCACTGCCTCCTGTGCGTAGAGCTGCACTCACAGTAGTGGCTTAACCTGTGGTCTATTAATTTGTCTAATTTATAACGAATTGTTAACCTTTCCCTGTTAGATGAACACTCGCTCAAAAGTCAGTGTTCCTTCCTTAAGCGGGGATAAAAGTGGTCTAACATTAAGCCTGCCAATTAAGAGCTGTGCAGTACTTAGGGTTAAAGGCATTTCAAAGAGCTTTTTAGTCTGTCTTGATTTTTATGTAAAAATACACTGTTTTTCCATACACACACACACTTTTCTGTATCTTAAAGGATAAATGCCTTTATTGAACAAGAAGTGCAGAGAAGACTCCAGAATATTCATCATAAAGCTGAGGATAATGATGTTAGTACGTCCTGGTCTACAGAAAGTTTCAAGGTGAGCAGAAATGGGTGGGAGATCCTGACCTTCAATGGACCTTTTCTAACCACTGATTTAGTTTTGTTATTCAGTAATTTGCATGTTTTCCTGTGTTTACTTCGTTCTAATTTACCAAAAAATGTAAACAGTAAATCAGGTACAATACCAGTTTTTAAATTTTCATCAGCTTTTTATTTCCAGTGGCATTTTTATGTTGTATTCTGGGTTTTCTTGGCAGGAAAGAGTGTGTAAATGGCAATAAGAAGTTTGCAGACAAAATAAAATCTTCATTTTATGTCAGAGAAATTAAGTTGATGAAAATTTATGTTATTCTGGATGGAATTTCATACTTGCAAACAAATGCCTATTCAAAAACTGGTGATCTAATTGATCCAAAGAGTGGGTTGATTGACTTCTAAGCCAGTGGCTTAATAAATATTGATTGTTATTTTTGTCTATTATAAAGAATGTCTCTTCCTCTGCATACTTTTAAATTAACTTACACAAGAAAGGCACTTTTTAATAATCTCCTGTATCTTTTTTGTGCTTAGGATAATGAGAGGCATAATAACAGCACGAGTCAACGCAAGTTGAAGTATGAGGTAGGTCATAATTTGTCAGAATGAAATGGTTGTCTTAAATTATGGCATGCTCTGTAATTAAATTTCTTAATGTTTAGCTGCATAATTAGAATTTTGAATTCACAGCAAGGTTAATGACTAACAGAGATGGCAGTGCATCTTACCAGCTGGAATCAAGGTGATTTCATTTCAGATTGAACCTAGCTTTTTCCTTACTTTAAATATGTGGTGTTAGGATGGATCTTTCTTCACTGTTTTGCCATGATTCTTAATTTGAAACAGTATCCCTTTCCTTATTTTTAGAGGAGAAAAACATTTAATGAGGAGAGATTATCTAACTTCAGAATACACGTAACATTTTTGACTCACAATGAACTGCTGTAAGGGTGTCTATGAGTTAGCAAGAAGAACCAGGCAAGTTGTGTGTGTCCTGAAGGATTCATACATGTATTTATGTATTTTTGAACTGAGGCTTAGACCCCTGCCACCATATTTAGTTGTCTAAGTGCTGCTTGAAACACACTGTCTTGGTGAGTAAATCCTAAATACCTTCATGGATTTAAACTATAACAATAAGAGGGCTGCAACACCTCGAATTTGGACTTTTTTTGACTTTCACATTGTCGTTTCTAGGCTGTGTTGGACTTTTTGCACTCTCTTGGCTGGTATGGGATTGCTTTTTTGTGCATGTGTGGGAAAAAAATAAAGGGCTTATAAGTGTCTGCATTGCCCATTGACTTTCCTAGGGTTTTTGAATAAAACAAATATAAACCAAGTGAAATGGATACTGTACAAAGAAAAAGCAGGGGTTGGTTGGAAAGATAAACTTTTGCTTAATCGGGTCTCAATCATTTCTCTTGGGTTTTCTTTCATTCTGAGAGTTTGTACCAGTTTTGAATGATTATATAAATCTAATCAAAATCAATCCTCAATTTAAGAAATGTTCAAGTCAGAAGATTTTACAAAGACATTTTTATTTTTTTCTTTTGGAATTTTTCACAGAAATGTCAACATTGGCAGCCACACTATGGCTTTCCATTTCTGTGTAAAGATGGCAGTTGTGCTTCTGAGTTGTGTGGAGAAAATGCAGGAGTAAGAGACCATAAGAGACACCAGGCATATACGGAGATGCTGGATTTATTTTCCAGTTCTGGAAGACTCTCCTCCCCTTGTACATCAGAGAAGGCATTTCAGAACGAAAGGAGTAACCCAGAACAGGAGAGCTTTGCTTGTCATTGTGATATTAAAAGTAGTTTAATTCACTCTAAAAGTACCAGTACTTTAAAGAGTAAGAATGTTCCTTATCAGAATGTTTTATCTACTTCTATACATAGTTCTGACTTTAATAATGTGGCTTATTCACTCAGCAAGGTTGAAGATTTCAATCATTTTGATGATAAAATAATTACTTCTCCAGATTGTGACAGCTCAAGAACTGAATCTGATTGTTCCCACATGAAACAGCTGTCTCCTGCAGGATCTTTAATGGGTGCTAATGAGCAAACTGGCTTTAGTGTATCGTGCCTTCTCTTTTCTCAGTCTAATGTGCATTCTGAAACAAAAACTTATAAAGAAAACAGCCCATTAAACACAATGCACCCGATAACCAAAGACCAGTCTAGTAATTCACAACTTCCAACACACAATGCCTCTGATTTGGTTTCTTTTAAGCCAATAGCTTCTTGTTTTGATGCGAGACCAGAACATGCTTCTGGTTTGGGATACCTTTTCAGTAAGCTTTCCTCCTTTTACAAAGATACCAGTAGTCAGCTGCTCAGCAGTGCAGTGGTTTCTAAACAAATTAAGGAGTTGGAAAGTATTTGCGACACAAGTGAGAGATGTGCCCAAGCAGTATCATTCATAAAAAATCTACCATTTATAAGAAATTTGCAAATAAATGTGTTCCCCAAGTCAGGCATGAATCAAGACATATCCCACACTACTGATGGTGCCAAAGCTCATACTGAAAATATTGTTCAGCCTGAATCCCCCATGCAAGAGGCTGTCACAATGTGCATAAGCACGAAGATCTCTGATGCCTTTGTGAGAAAGCCCCCTGAAGGATTTGCATGCCCGTGGAAAAACAAAGAGCTGGAAAACAGTTTTGTGTTAATACAGAGCTTTGTACATTTTCCTGATGTTTTTTTGAAGCTTCAGGTCTGTTCTCTGGAAAAAGTACTGGAATTTTTCATCTCTGCTTTACCTCAAATTTCTGTTAGGATGGAGGAGTTGAATGGTATCTATTGGCTCGCTGTTGGCAGTTACAGAAAACCCGACCCAGAACCTGCTTGCTTGCTTTTGTTCAGTTCCATTCTGTACATTGTTGTTTTGTCAGATGAAAAAGGTACCTGCCAGAGTTCCTTGGCAGTGTTTCATGAGGTTCCTATCAGCACTATAAAGGAGATTCAAGTTGGCTTTGCTGGACAGAGTATTCGACTTCTGTGTTCTGCTGAAGATGGTTTACTCACAATATTTACCTATAACAAACACTTCACTCAAAGGATTTGCAATGACATAATGCGAAGTTTGGTTTTTACAGTGGATGATGATGTTTATTTAAATCACCAGCTCTTGAAAGACGATTTGATGCAGATTTCACTTGACTGGACTTCAGATATAAATGAATTAGTTTTTTCAAATGGAGTACGATTGTCCTGTAAATTTCAAACTGAGTTAGCTGATCTGGTTTACTTAATCCATGAAAATATGGGAAGTATTAAATCTTCATTAAGTGACATTCATGTATTGCTGTATACATCAGTGAAAGTAGACTGTGCTAAGCAGACTGTGTATAGGAGTCTTGTTCTTACAACTACTCATATAGGTCTCTTAAAAGAAAATAATGTCTTTTTTTCTTCACCTAACGTTTTGGATGCTTCATGCCAGCAATCACAATTTGACAGCCTTTGGTTGTACAGTTTGAATGACATCCGATGTGCAGTTTTGCCAGACAAAGAGAATTGCACGAAAATTGAGCTTGTGTTTTCTAGAAGGAGCAAGGTTGGACCTGATTCAGGAATTGGTTTTTCTAAATACTGTGAAAAAGAAATAAATACTCAGCTGACAGTTATCCCATCAGTTCTTCACAGCAGTTTGCATATCCCTTCAGACATATGGAAATTAACGTTCAGTTCAAGTGAAGAAGCCATTTGGCTAATTATGCATTTGACTAGATTTTGAAATCTAAATACGCTTAGATACATTCAAAATAAAAGGCTAATGAATATTGATAAAATAATTTTCCCCCTTTTTTTTAATCAATAGAGAAAAGGAACCTTTGAACTCTGAGAGAATACCACAGACTATGTACACACATCTAAGCAATAATAATTATTACTTGAGTGCTTGCATTTTGTTCATCTCTGATACACTGTACATACAATTCCTTGGGAAAGTGAGGAAATTAAATGTTTCTATGTTATATGGTAGGTAGATGAAAACTATAATTACAGCTCTGTCTTCTGATTTCCATTTTGACTGTGTTTTCTGGCTTCTTCCATATAGTATCTATCTTCATTAATCTCTATTCCTCTTTGATTGTCTTTTCCTTAATCTTTTTGATTATCTTTGTTTTTCATGCTCCTCTTTTACTTCTTGCCCTTGATCGCAATATTTCAAAACATCTGCAAATTTTTTTAGTCTTATTTTCACTGTATGCTCTTAATACTACAGATGTTTACAGCTTTTATACATGCAATTTTGGGAATATTAACATTGACAATTCTCTTCTGCTTCAGAGTTTCACATTTAGGATTTATTGCACTTTCATATCAAAATTTGTCATAAGTGCAGCAGGAATTGTGCTTTAAATAGCATTTCTACCTTTGGTCATGCTACTTTGGCAGGACAAATGTTTTGGGGTTTATCATCTGTGTGAATGTCAACTACCCATGCTCTAACTGGGTAGTTGACAACTGGAGACAATGCCTGATAGATGGAGTGAGTTTAACTCTAGAGTTCTGTCCATGTGATGTGCTTGGCCTTACTTTCATCGTTCTCTCCTTGCTTACTGATGGGGTTGTTGATGCTGTGCGATTGCATCTCTTACAGTCTTTTTATTACTACATCCCAAGAAAAAATGGAACTATTGAACATTAGTAGAAGATTTCCATTAGGCAAGGCTATCCTCTAGCTTAGGACAAGGGGTATTTTACCTGTTATCTCTGTCAGATGTTCAAATAACAAATAAGTTGTTGTCTTCTGTCTTCTGTTTCTTCCCTTGTAAGGGGAACTGAATATCTTTTGAATCCTGTTGCTTGAATATGTCATCTGTCTTGTTTGAGGAAGATGGTTCTTGGCAGAAAAAAACAGTGGTGTCTAATCTGAAATTCTAAATTCTGTAAGCATATTGCCAGCAGAGGTGAAATCTACTAGACAGAGTTAGATTTCCATCTCTCTGCTAGTATAAGAACATTTCCCATTTGTTTTTACCATATGTTAGGACATGATAATGTAACTCGCATGGGATTGAAAAAGAAATAGCTTGCATTGGGTAAGGAAGTTATGTCTGGGAGGCTGAACACTTGTTTGGATAGAGAATTATGGGGGGTTTTAGCATTACATTTCTGCTTCCTTAAGGAAGTCTAGAAAAGAGCAAAATGTGTCACATTGTTTTGAGTTATTGTGGGATTTTTAAACAAAGAATGTGTACACAAATGAGTAGACAGAGTAGCATCCTCAGGTCAGTCCTGCTGAGGAGTGGCTCCCTCATTGACATCGCTAAGGCATTTCTTCTGGGCCTTGCCCAAAGTCAACACTGAGTGGCACTTTCTGAGAGGACTGTCTTGATCAAGGCTGTTAAAGGAAAACAATCTCTGCAACCAATTTCTTTTCTGATTATACTCCAAAGTTAAATGCTTGTGCATCTTGTGTTTCCGAATAACACTTTTCCTCTTCTGTGCTTTTTTAAAAATATAACTCAATGAATACTCTGCACTTCTATGAAAAAGAACTTCATAGTGGTGTATTTTATTCTAATATTTCTACTATTTTTACTGTGTAAAGTAAACATAAAGATCATTGCTTATGAATATCAAAGCATTATTTAATACATTAGGGTGTGTTTTCCACAACACTTTGTGTTTGAGATTGTTTTCCTCTCTGACTGTTAGCTGTTTGTAATAGTTCTGTGAAAATGACTGCCAATAAATTACATTTTGACAGAGGTGGCTTTAAGAGTGACTTTATGGTTTTATTGTTGTTTTAAAACAGATGATGTTGTTTTCAGGGCAATGAACTCCTCTTTTCTCCCAAGGAAAGAATAGCTTACTTTTCACTGCTCCAAAAATGAGTTTTAGCTGAAAAGCCAGTAATGTGGGAAGTAATTATAGAAGAGTAAAATGGACAGGAGATAATATTCGTTGTGGAAACAAAGGTTGCTAAAAATACTATTCTATTCAAAGAAACATTTTTTATGGTCTCTTAAAAAAAAAAAGTTTGTGGTAAATACTCTCTAGATAAAATCAGTGGAACAAAAATTCATTTTTTTTTTTATTGTCCTTTTCACTGTTTTTAATGCTAATATTAAGGAAAATTACACTGTCATTTATAATTGACTGGCAATAAAATAACAGCCTCCTCTTCTTGAGAGCTGTGAGGATGTCAGAAGGCTCTCTGTAACAGGAAGAGGTGTTTATGAATGAGTTTCAAATTCTTCTCCAACTCCTACACAGGCTCATGTGTACTGGACATCACCAAGAGTTGCTACAAAGAAGATGAATGTTGAGAATACAGTTACAGCTCAAGTGATGGATAGCAGTGCTAAATACAAATATATAACACAGTCATAACTTCAAAGTGATGGTCTTTCTATCTTTTTTGTTAGCTTATATTTGTCATGCTGCTGTTATTTTTATAAGTGCCAGTTCATTAAGGTTTTCAGACCAAATATGTCCAATGGAGCAAGCAGAGGACTTCCTTAAAGGCAGTTTCTGTACTTTTTCACTCTAAATGCTGATGCTATTTTTGGACATAGTGATGGCAAAGCATTAATATTTTCAGTTGCAATAATATTTTTTGACATAATTTCAGAGTTACAGATTCCATCTGGCTGTCAGAGGAATGGGCCCTCATTGCAAATAACTTTTTAGATTGTTTTGTCCAGACGGTGCAAATTTATCATAGTTGAGTTTTCTGGGATTCAGGTATGATTAAATAAAAATAGTAGGAAACTGTTCTGACAGTGGATTGCTTATTTAATTATAAAATGAGTTTGAATTTTTGAAGTTCAAGAGCTTTCTGAATTGCCTAGTCTTCTGCAGCTTGGCATGATATTTAAACATGTTTGTTCTAAAAGATAGAGACATACAAAAATTAGAGTTAACTGTGAAGGCTTGATTAATACACTTATTTTTTTAAAAGGGAGGTAATAAAAAGTCTTCTGCTTTGCCTTGTTTTTGATAACTAAGCTGAAAATGCCTTTTCAAATAAAGGAATATTTTTAAATACACTTCACCTTAATTTTTATATGCATAAAAAAATGTTAGGGCTTGCTTACAAAACAAGATCCATTTTGTTTTCAAAGAACTCCTTCATTTTAGAAGTAATTTCTGCCTCCTCTTTTCCTGCTCCTCTGGGCAAGAACACTTTCTCATTTTCAGTGAAGTTCTTTTCTTTTTTTCCTTATGTAGTGATTTTGGTTTTCCTTTGTTCTCCCTATTTGGTATGTACATGAAAGCGGATGGTCTGTCGTTCACTGGGAGCAAATCCAGATGACCTAAAGGACCCAATTAAGATTAGCATTCCCCGGTATGTCCTGTGTGGGCAGGGAAAGGATGAACACTATGAGTTTGAAATAAAGGTAAGTGCTTATCACTTGCTTTTCTTTAATGTTTTTGTTCCTCTTAAGTGAAATTTTTGGTTCTCTTTCTGTTACATAAGCAGCCTCAATACTGTTAAATAAGAGAGGTTGTGAGAAGAATGCACAGTATAGGACACTATAAAGACAAGTATTTTTCAAGCGGATTGATTGTATGGAGGCTAAGTGGCCAAACTCTTGGGGTGAGCAGTTCCAGAGCCAATGTCAGTTCAATTTGAAGAGTTCCAGAGATGAGGATTAAATGCATGCTGGTTATAGGAAAGCCCTTCATTGAGATGCAAGTGTCAGGTATAGAAAAGGCTTAGACTTTAAATATTTACCTGAAATAATGAAAGCATGAAAGCATAATTAAAGTATTTTGCACATATGCACAACAAGGGCTTGATTCCTTTCAGGCTCTGTTTGTTACTCTGATTCTTCCAACTCTGCATTTCCAAGGTGTTGCTTCTCCAAACTGTTACCTGCTTCCTCTCTATTCTAATGGCTTTCTCAGTTGATTTTCTATGTGGAAATGCTGGGGGGAAAAAAGCATATTAATTTTATTTTCTCTGGTACTCAGCCAGTGTTTTTTCAGAGTAAGATCTGAAGTCTAATTGGAAATGTGTTCTCAATGTGTGTGGAAATGTAGCATAACTGATGTACATGGCTTCGGAGACACAACTGGCAGCATCCGTTATTGAATGTGCTGCCAGATGCTTCGTTAGCTGCTGTGAGGTGGAGGAGTGACCTTCCTCACAGTGTGAAGGACCATTTTTGAACTGTGCTCTCTTTCGAAGAGGTTTGTATTAAGATGGGCAGTCTTAGCTTTTTTTGTGCTGATTAAATTTTTATTTTGAAATGTACCACACCATTTGTGGGTGGAATACCTCCTTTTGCCTGTTGAACTTTGATTTTCTTGGGGCCAGAGAAAGCCCAGAGCTAGAGAGAGATGCTGTGAGATGAGTAACTGCACGTGAGACTTCCCCAAGGACTCTTCTACTCACCAACAATTTTCAGCACATGGGATTTACTAGACTTGGTAATGGGTAATGAAGATGGATAAAGTAAAAAGGTAGCTTCTGTTCTGAATCTATCGATGGATTTCTTTTCCAAGTGTTCTCCCTTCATTGGTAAAACCCCTGTAAGCCTCTACAAGATTCATAGCATGATGAGCAGTTGAAAGAGTATGTGCAGTTTGTCAGTTTTGGGGATGTTTCTCATAATCATTCCCTCACATGAATCAATCAATGCTTTTTCCTTTCTCTCCAGGTCTCTGTGTCACAGTGGATTGCTTCTGCTGTAGTAAGGATTTAGCTCCATGCTACAATCCACAAACCTTCCACAAACTTTTCTATTTTAGACCTTTCCCTTCAGAGCTCCTAGCTCTGCTTTGATCAGTATTAATCTTCTCCTACAGTTATTTTGTAGAAAATTAGAACACATGGAATAGTGGGTTTGTAAATTTTTTGCCTTAAAAATCAGGAAAATATGGCAGGGGAGAGAGAACATGTACCTGTTCATTTAATCTCTTCCACATAGGTCAGAATACCATGTCAGCTGTCAAAATAATTCCTGATTTCACCTGACTTCACTTAGTTCAAGTTTATTTTCAGGTCATCTGAAATATATATCAGTTGTGGGAAAGGACTGAGGTGTTGCTAATCTCATTTCCTTTGCGAGGTCCCAAATAAGCTTTCTTCAGCAAGGTTCCTCTTGCTTTTGGGAAAATGGGTAGCTGATCTATCTGCATGTCATAGCACTTTGGAACCTGACAAAATGACAAGTGGTGATTGAGTTGAATTTTAAGACAGTCCCCAGAACTGTGAGTCCTAAGTATCTCCAAGGTATTTTCTTCAACAGATGTTTCTAGTCATTGTGTTTGTAGCTAAATCATGCATATTGTTGTATAGAGGAACAAATATAATAAATTTTTATATATAACAAATATATAAATGTTTTGTGACATGTAGTAGTAAAGATTATTTTGTTTATACACCAGAAGAGAGAGAATGAATTCCACTTACCTTGGCAGAATCATGATCAGTTCATAAGTCTTTCAACCCTAACATACTATTCAACAATATTTTCTTTTTAGTGCAGGTTCAGCGTCTTGTCAATCTAGACATGTATGGGAACAGGCCAGGAAGATGTTCTGTCTACTCAGGTTTTTCACTGGATACAGATCCTATTTAAAGATGTTGAGTGAGTCCCACAAGAACTGACTGGAGAGAATTCAAAATAGAAAGAAACTGATACTTCATTAAAGCTAAGACAGCACCTTCTTTTGCAGCAGGAATATGTCATGGAACTGTTTGTGCTAGTCTGCTATTAAGTATTCTGTATGACTTGATGCATTTCCAAAAAAGCTTCCATTTGAGTGACAGTTTTATGTGTTGTCTTTAAAGACATGATGAAACAGTAATAACTTAATCAGGTCTAAAGATATTTATGTTAGAGCTGAATTAGAATGCCAGAGAACTATTCTTGTATTCTCCCCTTCCTTTCATGTTGTGTCATATGCAGCATATTCAGACAAGGCTGTGCTAGAAACAGTGTGTGGGAAGAACTTTTGCATCAATGAAACCTGGGGCATCTGTTACAGACAGTGCCCGTGGTTGCAGACAGTACCTATGGATGGCAGAAGGAGCAGCAATGCAGCAGGGAATGTGGAACTCCAGCTCTCGCAAAGACACCTGAGAGCAGGTGATGGAAACAAAGCCTGGAATCAAGCACAGCCCTGCAGGGATCCTCTAACTATAGTGAAAGTTGTAGATAAGCCTTCTCATTCAGCTTTCTCTCATTGTTCTAAGTTTCCTCCTTTTATTTATCCTGTTTGATATTCTTTCAAAACTGGTTTTCTTGTGTTTCAAAGCCATTTGGTGTTGTCTGACAAGTTTTCTATAAGAAAAGATCCAGGCAGATGCACCCTAAAGCAGTGCTTTCCTTCAGATCCAGTTGCATTTCTGTTCAGCCATGTGCTGTGTTGGATCTTCTCAGAAGTCCTCTAGTCTAAATTTCTTTCTGAGTTTGGTGAACTGTTGGAGAGTGGGAGTAAAGCAGAGGAAGTTGTCATTGATACGTAGTTCTGTAAGAAAATGATGCATGCCCCATAACTACCTAAAATAGTAAAAATAGAAAGTATAATATTCCATCAACCTTAGGAGATTAATACTCTCAATAATAAATAGAAAAAGGTTATAAAAAAATTTAAAAAAACTTTTAGCTTTTCAGATGCTGTTTTCATAGTATGAGGAAGAGTTTCACTAAGGTCCATTTGAAGAAATATGAGTTTTCATGATGACTGTTTAACCAGCCCAGATAAAGAAATACAGCATTTTCTGTTTTTTTCAAATTGCTTTCAGAATCAGGTGGAATACTGGTTTTTTCTCCCCCACCCACGGTTTTACCTCTGTTACTGTGGGGCAGAAAGAGGACAAGTTCTGTAATGTGCTTTACAGTGGAATCAATTGAAAATGTCTCCTAGGTTATTCCCTATCAGTCAGCATGAGAAGAAAAGATAAGGAGACAGGACTGTAGTATCTTCTTTCAGATACATAGGTTTTACATAAAAAATGGTGCTTTTGAATGAGAAAAACAAAACAACCCAGAATTCAGAGGCAAGTCTAGGATCACAGCAGTGCCTAGATAAGAATATTCCAAAATCTTTCCCAAAATTTTCCCAAATCATTCCAAACTATCTTGCAGATGTACTTAACCATATGGGTTTTGTTCTTAAAAAAATATTTTTAACTGTGTTAGCAAATTATGTAAAAAGTAAAGGGCTTTTCAATATTTCTTTACTTGTTGTTCAAGACATCTGCATATGTCCCTGTCTCATTCCTACAGAATGTATAGTCTGTCATAGAGTTTTTTTTAAAATGGGGGAAAAGAACCAAACTTGTTGGATCAATTGTAGGAATAAAAGGCCCCCTTCTAGCAATGCGATTGCTGTGCCAGCTGCAATATAATTCTCTTTATACAAGTGGAGTTTGATTCTGTCTGTCCTAATAACATTATTGCTGTGCTTTGGGGGCCAGTTAAGACTTTGTTTAGTATTGAAATTCATTTTTCAATAGTACCAGCTGTAACAACAATAAAATTTTGCAATTACCTGCTAGTCTCATGACAAGAATTTGGAAAGTAAACAAAGCAAAGTAAACAAAGAGGATGACAGGGACCAAGTCAGGTCAAACCAAGTCACCAAAAAGCCGTTCTCAAGCAGCACATATGCATGGCTTTGTTGTTTTCCTTCATGTCCATCTCTAACAAGTTATTAAACTTTGTAGATGAAAGCTAATAAATAATTGGCTGCAGGCAATTTGATTTGGGTAAGTTTGGTAGCACTCTATCACCTGGACAGCTGTCAGATGCACAGCCAACATGCCTGCTCTTCCTCAGGCTGTGTGGCTGGAGGAGTCCAGGATGCTTTGTGCTAGATTGCTTCTCCATCTGTGAAAATCCCTGGGAAAAACGAGGTAGCTTTTGAATAAAGATCATATACAAATGAAATTATCACAGCAAATCTTCACAACTCTAAAATATTAAAATAATTAAAGCAAGAAGAATGCCGCAATGAGTAACATCTTCGTTTTATATTACACTTGACCATTGTCTACTCGAACATTGAAATTACACAGTCCTCTACCTTAATTATTCAGAACAAAATGGTTAATTGGTTAATTGAGATCAGTGTAGCATGCATATTCCTGAATAGTTATTAATTTTTTTTTAGCTAAACCTGCCAATGAATGTTAAATCTGTTCACCTGAGTTGTAAATTTTGAGACACTGTTAACAGTATGTTGAGGGAATATAGTCCATTGTGCAGGTGTCCTAAAATGACAGAATTGTGAAGGTTGGAAAAAACATTTAATATCATCATGTCCAAATGTCAACCCAGCAGCACCAACGTGTTCACCATTAAACCACGTCCTCAAGTGCCATATCCACCCTTTTTTGAACACTTCCAGGGGTGGTGGCGTCTAGTAGCAGTGAAGGTTATTGGTGATACAAAAGATAAATTTTTTAAGAAATAATGAGTTTTCATTGTGGTGACAATGACCTATATTATAATGTTTGTGAAAAGTTTTGAGAAGGCCAGTTTTGTTTGCTTTCATCTTTAATTTAAAGTTGAGGTAAAAATAGGGAAAAGCCCACCCCAAGCCTCATTCCTCTTGTCATAAAATGTGCAATAATTTCTGGTTTTCAAAACACTTCCCTTAGTTTTCCTGTTCTCTATACCCAGCAAAGACAGCAGGGATGGAGAAGGATGGACCAGAGATGAGTTTGTTGCAAGCGTGGGGTAGCATTGGCGCTTGGACACTGATTTCCTCTGGCTTTGTTGCTCTGATTTCTGTTTCTCTTACTCAGTTATCCTACTCCATTGCAACTTTTTTTGCTTCCATAACTTTTTGATACACTCAGTAGTGAGGGAACTGCTTGCTAGTTTTAGGAGTCACTTTAAGATTAAAAAGCCTGTATCTTTGTGAAATGTATTTTGTGAAATAGTGTATTTTTTATCTTCCTGCATAAAATCATAGCTAGACAGGGGTAATGCCACATATTAGCCCTATTGGATTCAAAAAGCAGCAGTGTTCAGTTTTAAGCAATGCCAGTTGGCTCTCTCCATCTCTGCTAGTCAGTGTAGAATAATGTTCACTTATTCTGCAGCTTGGCTTCTTGGTAGCCTTGGACCACCAGAGCTGCACAAAGACTTCACTGTAAAGTCAAATGCTGTAGTCACAGCACTTTTATGACCCACTTAGAAATGTCTTTAATTTCACCTAAGTTCAGGTAGTTTTTGGTATCTCAGTACTAGTGAGAATTTTGTGAATAACTGATGGTAAGGTTAGTTTGCCCTCCCTCTTTGCTCCTCTTGTTATGCACTTTATTCATAGGAGTAATTATGTTGATTTTAAGAAAACTTCCTGTATAAATGGGATGTTCATCACCATATTGAAGACACAGATCAAAAGTGTCTTAAAGAATATCTTCTGAAAGCTGGCATGTATAATATTTTACCCTACAAACTGGAATCCCATTCTATGTGGTAATGAACTCTATGTGTCCAAGAAATGCATATTTATTATTTGTCAAGATCTATAAATACAAGAATATACATTTCTGTGAATATATAGAGATGCTACACTACACTTATTCTGCATATTATTTATTCATTAATGGAACACCCACTGATTGTAATGCTGAGAGTCAGATATCTGCACCAAGAAATTATTGGGGATGTTTTAATGTGTTTACAGTCTTGTTTTGTAATCAGTGCTCCTTGTTAAATACAGTTCTGACACTCCAATGAAAGAAAAATTAAGTAAACTTATAAAAGTTAATGGATTTAAGACAACAAAGAATTGTCCATTTTAATCTTATATCCTTGTATACTGCATGGGTTTTCGTGTTGTATGCTGTGTGGGTTTACTTCTGTTTCTTCTTTTTGTATTGTCTGCTCTAGATAACAGTCCTGGATGAGACATGGACAGTATTTCGGCGGTACAGTCGTTTTCGAGAATTGCATAAAACTTTAAAACTGAAGTTCCCGGAGGTAAGTTTTGATAAAACTTCTTTTACAGAAAAGGGTAGAGACTTGGGAAAAAGTGGTTTGAAATATGTTTACTCAGAAGGGGAGGTGATTGCAGACAGCCAGCACAACTTCTCCAACACAGTTCCTGCCTGACCAATCTAGTAGCCTTCTATGATGGAGTGACTATAACGGTGCATGTGCGAAGAGCTATGGGTGCCATCTCTTTTGATCTGTAAGGCCTTTGACATGGTGTCTTGGTTTGAGACAGTTTAAAGAGCTGGGCACTGTGAAATTAATACCCTCCCCTTCATTCCAACTGGTCCCTTCCCACCAATAAGGAATGAGATATGAGTAGATACAAGTGAAAAAACGACACATTACTAACAAACAGAATGCCAACAGGCAAGAAAAAAAAGGTAAGTATTTTCTAGATACCAAACTGCAAAAAACTCACAACCCTACTGGAACAAAGAGAGACCTGAAATGCCAGAAATACGCTTTCTGAGACAGTGCATGACACAGCCTTGCCGATGCCTGATGGTTTTTTTGTCTTTTCTTTTTTATACCCTTTTAATACATTTTTATACCCTTTCCCTTTATCCTTTTGCTTTCCTTGTACCCCTTACCCTTATACCCTGTATCCTTAGTACTGCATGTTTATAATTTTGTAGTCTGATATTAGCTTAGTTTAGAGGGTCTCTGAGGGGAAAAGACAAAACTTCCCTAGTATCGCAAAACTACAGGCTCCAGCCTTGAAGAGTCTACATGTTTTTGAGCTAGGCTATAGTTTCATTTTGGGAGGGGGATAGGGAGATAGTTACCTCACTTGTTAAGTTACTCATTGAAAGATTTTAAGTAAATATTCTAATTTATAAAGTCCATAAAGTTGTATACGGGTTGTACACACACGGAGGTGTCCACCAGGATCCTGTTAAAACCAAAGTAATACCCTTTTTCCCTATACTGCTGTGTCTGCCTCTTGTTATTTACCAGCACTTAAGGCATCATTGGGCTTGTAGAACAAAGGGACAAAATGGCATCACATCCCTCCTGGGAAGGCAGGAGCTTTCCGGAGCAGTTCTAGAGGAAGACGAAGACTTGGAGGCTCATGTGGAGTCTGTGCCACTTGTTTATAATTTTGTCTGCTGTTTGCAGGCTCTCCTGCTGTTCCTGTGCTCTGCACTGCAGCTGTGGGGTGGGGGGAAAAGGGCCAGCAGTGCTGGCATGGGGTGGCCTGGCCCCAGGAACTCTGGCTTTTTTTTTTTGCTGCAGGCAGAGCTTGCGAAGTTCACTTTGAAACAGTTTCTTGCAAAATGCAGTCGTTATGGGTAGCTACAGTTGCAAAGCCAAAGCTGCCAGAAAGAGAGAGGCTCTGCTCCCCTAGTCTTCTCTCCTGGAGCAGGCAGCCGATCGATTTGGGCTGGCTTGCTGGAACAGGGCAGCCCATGGCAACCGGCAGACACCCACAGAACTCGCCCCAAGGCAGTTCAGACCCGCTAACTGCACTCTCTCTGAGATGGGGAAAAACCCAAAAATGAAAAGAAGTCTCAAAAAGGGAAGGAAAACCTTTGCCTGAACAAAGACCAAACAGCCTGCAAAACAAATACTATGCGGCAAAGGACCTGAAGGTGCTTGGGAAGGCTGATTTTAAAAATGCCCACATATAGCACCGCCTTCCTCCCTGCCCCCACCTCTTCCCCCCAAGGTCCCTAGCTGCAAAGTCTTAAGGAGATTAACAGTTCTTGGATGCAGATAGATATGGAATACAAGAACATTATGGATCACCCCAGGACATGTGGTCCCCACAACATCCTTTTCTCTAAATTGGAAGGAGATGGATTTGATGGGTGAACTGTTTTGGTGGATGAGGAATTGCGTGGATGGTCACATCCGGTGGGTGGTTGTCAATGGCTTAAGGTCCACATGGGCATCAGTGACAAGTGGTATCCCTCAGGGGTCTGTATTGGGACCAGTGCTGTTAAATATCTCCATTAGCTGACATGGCAGGAACAAGCACGCCCTCAGCAAGTTTGCAGATAACACCAAGCTGAGTGCAGCTCACAAGCATGAGTGATGGGATGCCGTCGAGAGGTACCTAGATGAATTTGAGAAATAGGCCCATGGGAATCTCATGAGGTTCAACAAGGCCAGGTGCACCTGGGTGCGGGCAATTCCTGGTATGAGTACTGGGTGGGGAATGAAGGGATTCAAAGCAGCCCTGCCTAGAAGGACTTGGGGGTGCTGTGGATGAGAGGCTGGGCATGACCCAGCAATGTGCACTTGCAGCCCAGAAAGCCAGTTGTGCCCTGGGCTGCATCAAAAGAGTGGTCTGCAGATCCAATGAGGTGATTCTCCACCACTGCTCTGCTCTGGTGAGACCCAACCATCCAACTCTGGAATCCTCAGCACAGAAGTGACATGGACCTCTTGGAGTGGATCCAGCAGAAGGACTCTAAATTGATCAGATGGCTGGAGGACCTCTCCTATGGAGAGAGGCTGAGGGAGTTTGGGTTGTTCAGCCTGGAGAAGAGAAGCCTCCGGGTAGACCTTATAGCTGCCTTTCGGTTCTTAAAGGGGGTTATTAGAAAGATGGGGACAGATTTTGCAGCAAGGCTGTTGCAGTAGAACATGGAGTAATGGTTTTAAGTTGCAGGAGGCAGATTCAGAATAGATATAAGAAAGAAATTTTTTGCAGTGGCACAAGTTGCCCACAGAGAAGTAGTGGATGCTTCATCCCTGGATATATTCAAGGGCAAGTTAGCTGGAACTCTGAGCAACCAGATCGAGTTGAAGATGTCCCTGCTCATGACAGGGGGTTGGACTCAATGGCCTTTAAAGGTCTCTTCCAACCCAAACAATTTTATGATTCTATGACTCCTTTCAGATGTATGCTTCCAGTAAGACTGACAAGCTCTTCAGCACTCCAAAGCTCCAAGGGTGCTCAATACAGGATGAATGTTGCAGTGAAACTGTGACTCTCTGTTGTTGCTTCTGGCCATAAATTCCCTTTACTGCAGACTGGACTGGTGTCATTCCCTGGAGGTTGCTGTTTTGTTCATTGCAAGATACTTGCCGTCAGATTCTGTCATCCTGACAACTTCTCATTTAAAAAAAGAGCATTGCTCCACAGATATACCCTTTTGTAATAGTGGCTTTCAAGTTTCCGCAAAATGAAAAATTGATCTGACCACCTTGGAGACTGGGCAATCAAGATGAGGAGCTGTGCCTGATGGAGCTTTAATTCATTGGAGTGAGTGTTTATGGAATTACAGTTTTCAGTTTTCACATCTAACTTTTAATTATTAACATTTTTCTTCCTTCCTATATGTTCCCTCGAATATTAGAAGAAATAAATCATTTGAGCAATGAAAGTTACCCTGATTTGAGAGTTAGCACGAATAAAGAAGCCTGGGCTATATATTCATGGGCAGTATATTAAAAAACATGAATATGTTCAAGAAGGAGAGACATGCAATAATGTGCACATATTTTCTTGGTCTTCATTAACATATGTTTTAAACTAAAAATGAAATTAACATGGAACAGACTTTGAGTCTGGGGCTCAAGATTGTTCCCATTTCAAAACAGTATGAAAATCAGGAATGGAAACTACTGTGCACCAAATACCTAAAAAAAAGTTTAAAAAAGAAAGAGAGAGAAAAGAAAATTAGGTCATCTTTTTTAAATGACAGAATTGTTTTAAGGTAAAATTGAGTTTTTAATGGAAATTGAAATGTTCTCTTTCCACAAATGCTTTAAAAATATTACTTGTTAATATCAGTATCATACTTCTATTTGAATAAATTGCCATTTTCTCTTGGATGTTATAGTCTGTCAACAGGAAAATCCTAATTGCATCTAAGTCTAGAAGAGCCAGGCAGTCATCCAGTTGACATGGAAAAGGGCCATCTGAATCCTAGACTGATTTTCCGCATTTAGGAAAGCGTCCTAAGAGTAGTCGTCTTCAGAGTTGGTTATTGCTCCTGACAGTACACTGAGGAACAGCTGAATTCTTTAACAGTTGCATCAGAGGGAGATCAGCTTCTTTCTTGTATGTAGTATCTGGATTCAGGAGGAATCTGATGTTCTTAAAGCCACTATTAAAATGTCCCATGTGCTGCAGCATAATAATTTCACCTTTTTGATTCAAGCATTTGTGACTCACAGTATAAATTCAGGCGCTTTTTTTTGGCATTACAGAAGGGAGTGGTTGCTTTTTTATTTATTTATTTGTTTTGAAGAACCGTGACAACTTGAGTAGTATTATTAGGTCAAAATAAAATTCAGCATCCAAGAGTGTACAATAGCAAAAAGATTCCAGCCTAGAGTGCAGGTACATAGTTTCCTTCATCTTGGAGTCTTCCCAGTTGAAGTTGTTTTTGTTGTCATTAACAGTTCACAGTTAATATTTTTCCTGTAGATTTTATCTGTATTTTAAATTCTCTACACTGCTCACTTTATAAGTATCTTATAGAGGCAATTTTCTTTTGCAGCTTACTTTCTTTCATCATCATCTCTTGTGTTTGTGGTTTTGCTTGCAAGGTCAATACATTCACTAGTTTAATGTGCCAGTTTGTTCCTTATTGACACTTCTGTGTTGCCATATGTCTGTGTCTTAGGTAAACTTACTGAGATTCACATCTAGTACATTAATGGAATTATTGGTTTTGTTATGCCAATGATAAGTGTCTAATTGCCGTAGGAAACATATGATAGTATGTTTTATTAAGCTGTCTGTTCCCTGGTGAAAAAGTTTTGTAAGTCGCTGCAAATACCAAGTCTTACAAGGTTTCCAATAGTATCTTTTTCCAGCCTTGACTGAGCTTTCACTTCACAACAACCTTTACTAAATTATCAGAGGTTCAAATACATACATTTGCTAAATACCAAGCATGCTAAAGATCAGAAGAAGCAAGATAAGCATTTGGTCATGTCAGCTACTGCTTTTAGATAGGTAGTGGCATGTAAGGACCTGTTCTGGAAACCCTTGCAGCACTGACGATGTCTTCTCTGTTTGACACAGTTCAGGCTGTTGTGTTGTGTCCATTCCTGCTTTGAGGCTTAGAGCATCACAAGGGAATGGCACGTTTGTGGGCAGAAGAGACCTACATAATATGCAGTGGATTTCTTCTACTCCTCAGGATTTCTACAAACTACTGTGTCCTTGTTTATCACAGGGGAAACGCATGTTGTGATGGATGAAACACAGAGTGTTGTGTGCTGCAGTAAAGATTTGATACTTGTTTTCTTTGAAGGAATTTCATTAACAGTGTAATATGTAAATGATTGATGGCTTTCCATCTTTTTACCTTTATTTAAAATAGCTTTTATTTATGGTAATTTTGGATTAGTTTTGCAATGCGAGTAGCAGTTCAGTTTGTTTGGTAAATTGAAACTCATCTGTCTGCTTCTGCTCATTTGTCATTGAACTAATTTAGGATTCACCGTGATACTAAATGCATTTTAATACCAAACTTGACAGAGTTGTGTCTTTAGTCACTACATATTATTCCAAAGAAACTTGATCCTTAAAAGCATCTTATCAGAATCCATCAGAGTTGAGTTTTATTTTGCACAGTTCACCTTCCCACTCTAAATTAATATTTATAATGAACAGCGGAAATACTGTGGACATGTTTAATATATGAGTGTTCTGCTTTTAGAAGTGAACTTTACAGCTCATTAGTTGCTCAACTCTGAGTTACTATATCAGTATTTTAATAATTTGCTGATCTTGCATTTTGTGTCCCTGCCACTGAATTCCCAAAGGGATGTCTTGGCAAACTGATTTATTAGGAAGATTTTTTAAAAAGCTTATCTCTTTCAAAAGCGGAAACTATCTAGTATCTTCCAGTCTTACAAGATGCCATATATATTGTATATCTGCACATTTCTTCTAATGTAATTAAGTGGCTGCTGTTAACTGCATATCTAACTAAAATATGTCACATGCAAATTTTGAAAGACTGAAGAAGCTGCAGCAGGGTGAGATTGGGCCAGTGGCAGATAACTACCGAGCATCAGTGTCAATTTTTTTTTGCGGGGGGGTGTCTACATGATTGTCATTGGCCCAGCACCAGCTTTCTTACACTCTTGGATTGTTAATGACCATTTTATTACTTTTGGAGTTCTAATTAAGACCATATTTGGCTTTCAGTTGCAGTAGTCTCTCTAATGAATACACTTTTTGTTTGTTATTAGTCAGATAAGGGAGCAAATGGACTCTTCATTCTCAATAGAGAAAGGAGAACTTCCATAATTAGATTCTCCTATTTTTCCCCTCTGCTTTCATCTTTTCTTACCAGTTACTGGTTTTGGAATGCTACTGAAGTGTTGGTTTCTCTAGAAAACTTTCCTTCCTGATCCACATCTTGCTGGAAGGGAAATCTCACTCTCCTAACACGTTCTCACTCTCCTGAGACTTTCTTGTCTCTACCCTCTTTCAAAGGAGAGCAGAGAAACAGTTCCTCTTTGTCTTTCTCTACCCAAATCCAAGGTTTATGAAGTCCATCCTTCATGTGGGAGTCCTTAAATCCCATTTGCCTCCTGGTTTTGTGGGGCTTTCACTGTAGGCTGTGCTCATGGAGTTCCCTGTCAGTCATCTTGAAATTTGTTTCTGTGTGCATAAAAATCCCTACATGTTGTTGAGGAAAGCACCTTCCGTAGAGGCATTTTTATTGCTTATAGTGATTCTTGACTTAAAATACTAGAAAATCCCTGGAGAGCTGCCAAGGAGAAGCTACAAGGCTTGCTTACATTTATAGATTTATTCATGGAGATAAGGACATGCGTGTGTACGGAAGATTTCAGCAGGAGTGCCAAAGCTATTGACTTCTAGCTTATTTAACAGAATACAGTAATTTGTGTATCTGTATTTGATGTAGGGAGGTATATGTATATAAGTATATAATTGTGTCTTTTAGGGTCTAAGACACAAAAAACAGTTAATAGTTTTTATATAATTATGGATCATAACCTGTAGGAATTGCATGAAACTCAAAGTGCAGAAAATATTTCTCAGATTTTTCAGAAGTACTAAGTGAATGTTTTTGAAAATATACTGGAAACAAAATGTTTGTTACAAGCTTATTTAAAAAATATTTTTAAATACTTTGAAATATTTCAGATTTTTCAAAACTCAAAAGTAGTCTGTCCGTTTTTCATCTGAAGTATTTTGCATCTAAGTGAAGAAAGTCAAATGTTTGCATCTCAGTGAAGGCACTACCTGTTTCATCCATGCATACTGTGCATAACCACCCAACACATAACATATATGTTTGCTATTAAAATAGAGGAGACAACAGTTTTGTAATAGTTTCTTAAGTTTATTTTAGACATTTTTCTGGTACTACTTGTTGTTCAGGTGTAGTTCAGCTGTGTAATGATTAATGAAGAATAATGAACTGTTCATGGAGGCACCACTGACTGATCTCACTGTCCTGTCCTTTTGTCTCTGTACTCCTCTTTTGGGTGACTGCCAGGAAAGGATCTCTGTTTCCTTTTCAAATGGTCTTACATCTAGTGCTCTTGAGAAGGAATAAGTGGAAGAAATCTTCAACATGAACTGCTGGCACAGATAATGGAGAGGGGATGAATTTGAGGTGAAGTCATTAATTTTAGGAGAACATCCTTGGATTCTGGAAGAGATCACTGACAGAGAAATGAAATATTTTACTAACTCTCAAGAGATGGTTGGTGCGAGTTTGGACATTTTTATTATTCCCTCCCTCCCAATAATCTCAAAGATAATTAGGCAATGTCTGTGTACTTACATAATGATTAATTTGTTTTTTAAAATCTTATCAGACATGCAGAATTCTCCCTTCCAATGAAGAATGCAGGAATTAAAGCAGGAGTGGAGCAATAAGGCAGCAGACTTGTGCAGAGTACTTGGGGCAGTGTTTGAACTGGGACCTTGGCTGCCTGACTGCTCCAATTCTGCTTTGTAACTCTGCAGCTGTAGAGTTTTACTGAATACAAAATTTATGTTAATCTTCTGGGATTGAGGTACTTGACTTGCAGGGCTAGCAAGCCAGTTGCCATGTAACTAGTGAGCTCATGGGGCTTAGGAGCTAATTCGGCAGCAAAAGTCAGAAGCTTATTGCATCAGAGCTGGTTGGTGTGAAACTGCTGGTTTTACCATTGGATTTTGTAGTTCAGTGGCATTAGTAACTGTATCTTTAGTTAGTATGTAAGCTTTAGGTAGTATGCTCACATTGAATGCAAAATTCTGGGCATTTGGATTCTATACTGTGTAGAGCAGTATAGCTGTAAGTAACTGAACATTCCCAAGACAATATTGAAAATTATTTTGTTCTGAAACCTGCTGTGCTTATGCCAAAGTCTTGATCCTGCAGTGACTGAAGTCCCAATCTATTCACAGATTCATTGATTGTTGACATTGATCTTTAAAAACCCTTGAGACTAAGAAACAATTTTAAATCATGGGTTACATGCACTAGAGAGGAAGGGTGTAACATATAATATTGAACATGATTGTACAAATCTTGCTACAAATGCTGGCTCATTATTTTAGAAAGTTCAGGTTTATTTGGATATGGATTCTCAGTTAAGGTTCTTTCATGGAACCCTATGACCCTTTATAAACAGTCTCTAACAATATTTCAAGATTTGTTTATTTCTTTGAAAATTTGATTCAATGAAGAAATAAGCTTGTTGATGTGTTCTGGCTGAAATGAAAGGATGTTTCTGGGTATCTGGATATGAAGTAGCAAATTTGGTTTGGATTTTTTTTTCCAAATAGTCATGACTAATGTACCATAGTTTTGATTTTAAACAATGATAAAATACAATAGGACTCACAGATTCAATATGAGAACCATAGGACAAAGAATGTATAAACTGTCTAAAAGCTTTTTTTTTTTTTAATGGAAACTGCGTATTAGGGCACAGGTGAAAATGAAAATTATTTGCAACATTGACGTGCTTGTAAATAGCAAATGCATAATATGTATTCTGGCAGAATTATATGTAGAAAAGAATTTAGAAAATAGTTTTTGAAGTATAAATCCTAAATTAATGACAGACCTTAATTTTTCCTTTCTAGCCTGGGAATTTAGTAGCCTTGGTAATACATATTTCCATAAATACTGAAAGAAACTAGTAAGGTTTAGAACACCTATTTGTGTGTAAACCCTTTAATACTATTATACAAGCATGTGATTATAGCCTTCAGCTTCTTTCAGTACAAATTATGGTAATTTTGGTATAGTTAATTTTAACATTCATATTCTTGTCACCTGTAACATCCAGGAAGTGTATACACAGGAAGCATATTTTGTCACATGCATGTTTCCAGCTCCTGTTCCTAATTATGTTCAGAGCATTCTGCAAGCCTGCAGGTTTATATACGTAGTACTTCCATATCACCCTTAGTTTGCCACTATGACAGATGGGATTTAAGTGGTAGATCCTTAAAAGCTTCGTCTGGCCTTTCTTTCTGCAACATGAGACTGGCTGAAATTTTTAAAAGAAATTTTTAGCATATTTCTCAGTACATCAGTCTACAAATGAACAGGAGAATTCATTCCAATAAGTAAAGTGTGAAAAACATCGCTGCTAACCATATCATGTCGTTCAGTGAAAGCTTGATTACAGGGAAATGTATTTATTCCATGTGGGCTCTCTGAATTCATAGTTGCTAACCAGGACTGAAGTATCAGAGACAACAGCAAACCCTCCAGCGTATTTGCTTCCAGCATAATACGCAATTCTCGATCTATTTCTAGTAGGAAAATGAAACTGGTGTGTGAATTTCTTGTCACAAAACCAAATCTGAATGTGTAAGAGCCTTGTAAAAACTCAGCTTTGGGATTAATTTGTGATTGTTGTTACTTTGGGTGCTAGATTTGTGCAGCAAAGCTTTCTTGGCTTGGTACATATAATTCTGCAGAAACATAGCTTCTCTCTATTTCTCCTCCGTTCCTTTCTTCCCTCCTGGGTTTTGGTTGTTGATGAGATCTGGTCTTTTTTGGATTTTCCATAGCAGCAAGTGAAACCTGTGAGCTTGCAAACAGTTCTCTGAGCCTCATAGGTGTTCCGATAGATTCAGAATGTAACAAGTTTATTCAGCGGGCAGGCATCAAACGCCAGGTTTCATTGATTGTGCTGTGCAAAAGTCTTGTATGTGAGTAACACAGAAATTGGAAAAAAGCATTTAGAGAGGTATGAGTCCATGATCTCATAATTTATGAACCAATTGACAGAATATTTCCTTTGATCATTTGATAATCTGATTTTCAAGGCTTTGCTCAATTATCTACTGAATTTGCATAATATCAAAATATTCATGTTTTTTTATCAGTAAAAAAGTTTCGTGTCAATAACAGCTGTCTGTGAGAGAGGAATGCCTCTGAGAAGAATTCCTGGACAATATAGCTGGAGGCTTAGGTGCTCACTGAGACTGAGCCATTTCTTAGCTGTTCCTGACTTGGGACATGGGGAATGCCTTAGGCTGCAACCCTGTCTCTCTTTTCTTGCTGCTTAGTGAAAAGCAGAGGGGAAGATTGGAGTTTTTTCTGTTTCTTTTTTTTTCAGTTATTACCTTCCTTCAGAGGACTTTTGGACTTGTGCTCCATTACTCATTAGCTGTTAGTGACAGTTTCACTGCCTTCCAAAGAGTTTGTGAAGAACAGCTTGTTCTTGTTGGGTTTGTCAGGAATATGCTGCTAGATTAAGTAGATCTTTCAAGTAGATCCTCTCATATCAGTTGATTTAGGGTGTAGTGACCCAGCTCAAACTCTAATTTTTGTGAAAATACCCTGGTTAATTTTGAACAAATAACAGAGAGAAACAAATTTGTCAAACTCCAGTTGTACTGCCTGTTGTGTTACATGTTTACATGGTATTACTGACACAACTGCCTATGTGAAACTATTAGCTAAACTTTATTCACTCTGTAATCTGGAGAATTATACCATGCTTCTCTTGTGCTTCATAAGGCAGCTTTTGAGTAGGATATTTCCAGTTTTTTCTCTCTTTGGAACCACTGGGAGAATGAAAAGGAAAATATAGATTGCAGATTTTGTAGCACAGTAAGAATATTTATCTGTTTATTTTGGCATTGCTGCATTCATCAAATGAGTGACTAATTATCTAAATGGGATTGAGATACAGGTGACTCCTGGCTGATAGAACCTGCAAAAAAGGAAAGCTGCTGAAAATTTTTCCCTTTTGTATCTAGTAACAATTGTTGTACATTTTAATATACATTTATGGCTTATAGTTTCTCTGGCTGCTGTAGAGGAGTAAAAGAGCAGAAGTGCTATACTGAGCCTTGTGCTCCCAAACAAGGAGGGGCGTGTTTGCCAATGACACCAACATGACCCAGCAATGTGCGCTTGCAGGCTGGAAAGCCAACTGCATCTCAGGCTACATCTAGAGCACTGTGGGCAGTAGGTGGACATGCGGGAAAGAGTCCAGAGGAGGGTTGGGAAGATGCTCAGAGGGCTGGAATGCCTCTCCCATGGAGACGGACTGAAAGAGCTCACTGGGAAAAAGAAGGCCCTGGGGAGACCTTAGGCACCTTTCAGTACCTAAAGGGACTCCAAGAGGGCTGGAGAGGGACTTTTAACAAGGGCATGGAGTAACAGGACAAAGGGGTATGGCTTTAAATTGACAGAGGGTAGGATTAGGTTAGATCCTGGGAAGAAATTCTTCTTTTTGAGGTTGGTGAGGCACTAGTGCAGGTTGCCCAGGGAAGCTGTGGCTGCCCCATCCCCGAAAGTGTTCAAGGCCAGATTGGACAGGGCTTGGAGCTACCTGGTCTAATAGAAGGCATCCCTGCCCATGGCAGGGAGGCTGGAATGAGATGGGCTTTAAGGTCCTTCCCAACCCAAACCCATTCTATGATTCTAAAACCAACCTTAAGGTTAGCATTGTTACAATCTACAAGAGGCATTTTTTGTTTAAGGGTCTTTTTTAAGTATTAGTTAATCATGTTCCTGCTAATGATCTCTCAGACTCAATATGGTGAAAATAATACTGTGTTTCTCAGTTAAAAATGTCTTTAGAAGAAAGGAAAAAAACAAATTTCTCTGGCCTGTGCACCTGATAGTAGTTATTAAATGAGTTTCTAATGCCTTGTTTTGTATTCACAGTGAGATCTTCCTGTAAAGCTCTGTTGACTGCTGTAATGTAAATGTATTAAAAAAAAAAGTGAAAGGGTCTTTTACCGTCTGTCTCTGCAACACACAAAATACAGAAAGCTCCATCTTACAAAAAAGAATTGTCTATCCCTCTAGAGAGCCTAAAGCAAGAAAGCCCAAATCGAAGAAATTTTTAGACATGCCTGCATGACAAAAATCAATAAAATACAATCTCTTGTGGTTTAGTATGAAAATAAACACAAAGAGGCAGTGGCTCTCAGGAAGAATATTGAGCTGCAGGTATAGAATTGAAGATGTCAAGAGAAGACTGAAGGCAGAGGATGTTGTCCAGTTAACTGTAGGATATATTTCAGAACCAAAGCCAGGAATAATGGTGTTAGAGTGTAAGCTGTCTGGTCATGTCTGAAAACCAAAATTCCATATGGCAATGTTAGTGATGTGAGTGAGAGTGAGGTGAAAAAGCACACTTATCATGGGTGCCAAACTTTGGGGCATGTTGTTAAAACATTAAATTAATTCATGGCTATCTATAATTGGTTAAAATACTGTGAATAATAAAAAAAAAATAAAGGAACAGTTTTGTTTGGCCAATTTCTCCTCTATTGAATTTATTATTTTCTGTCATACTTAACTGTAGGTACTACTGAGTATTAATGATACTGTGATATTTGTGTTGTGCACTGCTGTCAGCAGTGCAGGTACTCTGAAGCTGTTTGAGTGTACACTCTATATTTTCCAGGAAATTCTTTGAATTTCTTTCAAACTGTTTCTGAACACTGCATGTCCTAGTCTTGTTATGTCCTCCATGGAAAAAACTGAAGCAGGGCTTTAGCAGTATTTTAAATCCTTAAATTACTCACTGTACATCCAAATCCAACTCCAATGTTATTTTTAAATCATGGAATAAATAAGGAGACCTTTACTTTTAAGTTCAGCTTTTTGATAGTACAAGTAATGTAAAGTAATTGCAAATTAATGTGTTGCAGGGTTTTATTTAAATAGGTAGAGTAGCATAATTTCCATTCTGATTGTACTTGAAGGCTCATATGTGCTGTAACTCATTGTAAAGTTGCTGTAAAAAACAATGAAAAACTTAATATGGTCTTTTAGCTTTCTCCTGTTTTCCTGGGTCACTAAAACTTGTGTAGGTGAAGCAGCATGACTCTTACACAGACACAGTGAAGCAGTGCTTTTTGGGGAAAAACACTGTTCTAGGAAGCATCTGAGAGATGGGAATTATGAAATTACTGAAATGTAATCTAACCCCAAATTCTTGCAATAGTTAACCACATCCCTGTTTTCTCCCCTGCCCTAAGTAATGATGTTGGTTCGCTACCATGTTGGCTTTTTCATGAGTGTATCTTTGCGATTTCCATGTGTATGTGGTATATACATGGGTCTTGCTTATAAAACATTTAGCTTCAAGTACTTAATCAAGAAATTTTATTATACTTGGAAACAAATATCTATTCTTACTTACCATCCTGACTCTCAAGAGCACTACTAAATAGGGTATTGGTGATGAAACTGATAGTAACAGTGGTCTGTCTTTACCTGGAGTTGCTTTTTCTACCCTGCACATTCAAAATCCTTTGCTAAGCAAGCTCCTGAAAATACATCTGTTAAGTTTATTACATTTAATTAGTTACCTGTCATTTTAAACTTTACTAGTGACAACAGTAATAGTGGAAGGAAAACGCCAAATTTGTATGAGGCTTACAGCTAGTTTTTAAGTCTGTGATAAAGCAGCTAGTTCTAAAGTGTCTGTACAACTAGACACAAGTCAAAATTAATGTGTAACCTGTGTGACTGTCAGTCTTACTGTTGGAGAGGGGACTAAGTCATTCCTTTTAAGCTTCTCATTTGCATGCCTGCACTGCCTTTTCTCTGGTTTTATCATTTTAAATGATGCAGAAGGCTGTCTAACTTCTTGTAATCAGTCCAGTTTGTTGTGAGAGTTAACACTTCATATCTTATAACAAATCACACTTGAAGGCATACTGCATGTTTCTTTGCAGGTGTACTTACTTCTCTGTGACAGCTGTTCTGTAAGGCCTTGAGATCTGCCATTAGTTTTGAGTAGTCAGAAAGGCATCCATCTAGTCAGCAGTACAAATTATTGCTGCTTGTTGATGAGTTTTCATTATTAACATTTCTCAAAAGCAAGGGTGACTGAAATTTATGGCATCAGTCAGCCACACGAGATGGGGATGTGTCATAAATGCTGCCAGATGTCACTGAGATGAGTTCATGTGCAACAACCAAATCTCCCTAGGGAGAGCTGTAAAAACTGCTGTGGTGAATCCCCTTCTCTGAGCCTGTTTATGTTGCTTAAATCAAATGGTATTGTGACTTCTCAGCGTGCAGTCGAAGTGGCCCGATAGGCACTGTGGCATCAGCAGGAATGTGGCGCAGAGTTGGGGCAAGGCTGTATGCAGCCACAGTGAAAGTAGGGGTTGATGCACTGCCCACTTTATGCTGTTGTAGGGACAGCCTTGACGTTGCTGGAAGATAATGAATCAAAACCCAAATAGTTTTTGAAAGAAAAATAAACCCTACAGAGAGCTCCAGAACATCACTTCTTAATGTTTTTGAGAAGTGGAGTTTGAGTCATACCTTGATGAACATTGATTAATGTGTTGAGCTTTGAAGACACAACCTTGCAAACCCAGCAGTTGTTACTATTTCTTTAAAGAACTAGCCAAGACCTGAGACTACATGAAGAAAGGTTAATGTTTAGTTGGCAAAATCATGATCTAAGAGCATACCTACTCGGTATTAAACTTGTCCATTTAATCTCTAGGTCAGCACATACCTTGTCTTAGATGATGGTCTGCCGTGCCATGCTGGTATTTTTCCCCCAGAGACTTCTGTCTTGGGGCAAGGAATGGATGAACAAGGGAGAAAAATCAAGATTGCAAAGACATGGTATGATAGGAATTTTTCATGCTTATTTTTCAAACACATCCACAACTCAAATTTAATTATTTCTTTTTGCGTTTGACTGGTTTACCTCTAAGGCAGTTGTATCCTTTGGTTGATGTATGCTCCTTCTGCACCATTTCATTCTGCCTTTTTACAGCCTACATATGAAACGTAAAATATTTTCTTTTCTATTTGGGCCAATTTTTGTCTGTCTCCTTGACTGGTAATCCTAAGAGCTGTTCAGGTATTTTCTTTCTATTTAGAAAGATACCCTGGCTATATTAGCTTCTGATTTTTATAAAAGATACTAAAATCCCCAAACTGCAAAATTTTATAGAAATGTGCAAGGTTTGCATGAACTTTGTTACATCCTTTCGCTCATTTTCATAGGTATTCTGTATTTAAATGTTATTGTACTGCTTATAATGGACCAAACAATGAAGTAATTTGTCAAATAATATATCGACTCTTGTTTATGGCTCTATTTTGCTATGCTATTATTCTGAGGAGTCTAGAATTGCTTTAAGGAAAAGAAAATTACTCCTGTAGTGCAATGTAACCTCTTTGGCTGCAGTTAATTTGATTTTTCTTGGTAGCAGGAGGCAAACTAAATGGAGTTAAAATTACATTGATAAACCATGGCTTCCATATCTCACCATAGCTCCAACACTGCAGATTAAGTCTAGGTCAGCTTGCTGGTTTAAAGGAGAAAACATGGATATGAGAGCTCTCAAACCTTTTAGATAATTACATATGATTGCTTGATGGGCAAGTAGGCATGATTCAAGGACAGAAATCTTTGGTGTCTAATCCTATTTGGTCATTTTGCATCATCATCAGAGTGAGGTTTCAGGGTGGTTCAGAGGAGAATTTCTCTTTTTGTGTTCTGGTCCCTCTTAAGTGTGACAGATAGAGTTGAAATATGCTTTGGAGAAACGGTTGTGCCTGTCTGAGGAAGGTAACTGGCAAAAGATCTTGAAATTTCAAAGAGAATTACCCAGAACTAAAGACAGCAGAGCTGTGAGAGCTTGTGTATTCTGAGAAGATGCTCATTTATTGGTGAATACCAACTTACTGGGGGTTAGTCACAGCATCCTGACTTGCAACAGAACTGCATGTATTTATGGGAGGAGATGTAAGTGCTTGTGCTTCTTAGTACTAAGATATATATAACGATATATAGATGTAGATATAGATATAGATATGCATGATGTTACAGAGAGATAAGTAGGAAAAAAGCAAGGAATTGTAGCCAGTCTGAGTAAAGTGGAGAAGTTACAAAATTTCCTGCTTGGAAAGTTAACCCTAGGAAGGTCTCCAGTACACTCTGGCCTCAACGGGATGTGTGCTGAAGGGGATAAAGCAGACCTGGCTCACTGGGCTTCTGGCATTAGGGGCCAAGGAAAAAGCAACGTGCAAACCAGGAGTACCCCTTGACAGCCAGAAATGAAAAGGTTAAACCAGTCCTGTGGTTAGGTGAACCTTTGGCATAGAGGAAAAAGGATGAATAGCAGAAAAAAGATAATGTTCTCTGTACGTGGGACAAAGCTGCTTCTTCAAAGAGAAAAGGCTGTGCTGTAAAGGGACTAGAAACCAAATTGTGGCATAAATTGTGTACAGGAAATACCAGGGGGCAAAAACCATCAAAAAACCCAAACCCCAAAACTCTGGTACATTGCTGCAATCTCTTGCATTTGTCAGAAGGGAAATACTTGCCAACCAATCTAAGATTTTTTAAAGTAGACTTACCCAAGGAAGGAGGGAGATTCTCATTCCCTTTTGTGTGAATGAGATCCAGGTCCTGGTACCTGTAGCAGCAAGGAGAGACAATAACAGAAAGCTGTAAGCCTGAGAGCTGGGACCCAGCAGGGATGAACCTAAAGCAGCTCCTTGGCTCTCGGAAACACTACAAAGGTCTTGGGAGCAGAGTTTTCTCCCCTCAAAGACAGTGAAGGATTGACCGTGTTGGGCTGGTACTGGGGACCCCTCTGCAGAGACCCTGTGTGTAGGAGGAAGGTTGCTTACATCCTTTTTCCTGTTCCTGGTCATTTGAGTTCTCCTCAGTTTAGGAGGTTGATTACCCTTGTTTATTATAATAGTGACTTTGTTGCTGCTGTTCAGCCTTCTCCGGGGAGTTCACTCTATTAGAAGGCTGACATGGGTCTGTCTCAGAGCTGTGGCTAATCCTTGGATATGCTGCCTCTTGAGAATATCAAATCCCTCTCCCCTTCTGACAGATTAGTAGGGGGGATGGCAAATGGCCCAGTGGAATAAGGAAAAGAATTAGGTAGGTCATGAAGGAATGGAGGAAAGTACAGTGTTTAAACAGAGACAAGCTGGAAACCTGGAAAGTGGGGGAAGAACATGTTGGAAGAGATGGAAAAAGTAAAGAGAAAATATTAGAAATGGAAAAGTAGGTGACAAGCTGAATATCCAGAAAATAATTCCCTGGATATTCCCTCTCCTTGATTAATTGAGAATGGAAAATAATGTCTTTAAGCCTTCTGTCCTCTGAGGGCATGACTTACCTGCAGCATACCGGTTGGGAGAGCACTGAAGGGTTTACACAATGGAGGACTGTGTTACTATTTTGTTTAAGGAGAATAAGTTTAGAGGTTTCTTCACTCAACTTCAAATCATTTGAACTGTATCAGCTGAAAATATGACTTAGGTGTTTTTATATGTTATTTTGCTGGTTTCATTTTTCATGAGTAGTATATCAAATGTTTTCTCTTTGCTCTCCATTTGTTTTCAAAATTTATAAAGTAGCCTTTAGTCTGTCCAGTAAGTGTTAACTTTTTACCCTTGCTTACTGCTTTCTTATGAAATTCAGTAGAAAAGGTTGTTTATTTCATACAAAATATAAGTAAAAATATAGGAATTACATAGAAATTAAGCTCTTTTTTTTGCCTTTTTTTTTTTTTTTTTACCTTCTCAAATCCCTAAATACTTTGTGCAAGTTCCTAGTTAAAAATGTAGCTTCTGTCTAGTTTCTTTAGACTCTTGGGAGTCTTAGTACATCCTGAGAAGCTGAGGCTTAAGTTACTTTGTTTAAACTTCAAAAACCAAAAGTAGGACAGTTTTTTCTTTCATTACTCCCTGCAAAATCAAGTCAGCTGCAAAATCATGCCACATTCTTCTCTTTGATTTTTCTCATCTGTGACAGAGATTTCTGGTACAAAGGATCAAAAGTCAGACCTACTCTTTGAAAAATGAGATTCAGAATTGTAAAAGTAACATGAGAATTAAAGACTTTTTAATTTTAATAGTTAACATTTCCTTAATTTTCTTTTTCCCCCTTTTTCCCCCATTTAAATATATCAAAACATAGAAGTACAAAGAAAATTTGGGATGAAAGGTTAAAGATGACTCAGCCTCCATCAATGTCTGCCGTGTTTTTCTTCTTAAAAAATGTCTTTTACCTTATTGTAGGCACTAAAACATAGACCATACCAGCCAGAAATAATGAGATGCTTCAGTCTTGTAGATTTTTGCTTGATGTCAGAAAATGGAACTTTTTTACTGTTTGGGGAGCATAACATTTGGAACAATTTCATGCTTCAGAAGTGACAAGCCTACATGGCTGTATTATGTGCTATTTTACTTTGGTCCACTATATACTGAAATATCATCTGCAAAGTATTGTACAGGACTTTTCATTAACATGTTCTGTTCTGCTGTACCATAAAACCCCTGAACTGAATTAAATCCAGCAGGTCCCCAAGCAGGCATAATGTCATTGAAGAGTCTCCAAGAGATTATAATAGAAATTAGAGGACACCCTTCAATTGCTGATGGCTATTTTTCCTAAAGGTCCTGAAATGAGGATGTACCCCATTCCAGGCAGAGCCTTTCATGGTATTGGAGCCTTCATTTTCACTCTCTCAGTTTGCAAAAGGCCAGTCTCCAAATTTGCATCTCTCCCTGGGGCTCAGTAGTTGAAGACTATGAAGTATGGTTTCACTTTAAAGGGTTTGCTTCCATAGAGATGTTGCTAAGTACGTGCTGTTCCCAGAATCTTAGGGTCAGAGTTGTATGTAAGATAGAATTGGTGACAAAAAAAAAGGGTCACTTGCTGTTCTGCCATCTGGTCTCACCAGCATTAAATGCCTGCTAAAAACCAGTCTCCTGACTGGAATGTGGGAGAAGTAGAGGAATCCATTCAGCCATTTAAAGTTTACTAGAATAAGATATGCTGCATATGAAGCACGTTGCCCTTGAGGACTGGACCCAATACTGTCTAAATCTGATTGTACTGACTCACAAATACTCCACTGTGGCAGGTAAGTATTGTTTCCTACAGATAATATTGCTGAGACATACAAATAACATGCCTCTAAGTAATACAAGACCCAGAAATAAAACATGGCCTTTATTTATTATAAAGAAATTAGGGAGTAAATTGCAAATGACTGTTTGTCTCTCTCCACAATTGCTACTGCCTAGCAACGATTGCCAGGTAGGATAAACATCATTAACTGTAAAAAGTTTAATGTCTAAAAGACATTAGGAAGGCTGATATGCAGTTTTGAGATCTCTCTGTACTATTTTAAAATGTATCACCTGGCTTTGCCTTTTGGGTCTAAGTGTAGTATCAGCCTTGTCCATGGTATGAGTATACATGTGTGTGTACACTCCTACGGATAGAATGAAATTTGGATTGCAGTGATGCAGTGATTAAGTATACTAGGGAGATGTTTCTGCTGTCGACATAAAAATTAGAAATCTTGCACACTACATACAGAAGGTTCTCAGGAAATGATTCAAGCCCTCTCTTCCTATCAGGCTGGGGAATATACCTCTTAATTTCCCCTGACAGAAAATACATCACCTCATCAGCATCCCTAGAAAACAAGACAAAACATCCCTGCCAAACAAGACTGCCTGCCAAATGCTTCCATTGCCATGACAGGAAAGAAAACAGGGAAGGGAGGGGTGTGCTTCAGAAATTCCATGGAAGGAGAATAATTTACTGTGCTACCTGTCAAGTCCTACTGTTATGCCTTGCATTGTTGCAAAACATTCATCTCATAGTCAAGGCGAGACCCTTGAAGAATTAATTTGAGGCAGAGGGTACACAAACATTTAATTGTGAAAGAATAATTTATACTCCTGAATCTAGATAGTGTGAAATTCCCTTACAATGTTTGAGCCAAGGCAAACATCTTGATGCAAAATCCACACCTGCAAGATCTCCTACATATTTCAGTGCCAGAACAAACACTGATCAGTCACATACTGTACTGTGTGCATTAACCTCTAGCAGTGATTATCTCTGCTGAAGTTACCGTACAGTTTCATAAAGGTGCTGTAGCACCACTAATAGCAAAATTTGAATTTATTGAAATATTTGCTATTGCACTTCGGCTTAAATGAGTAAAGTACCTCAAAATTCTATTGAACTTCACTTTGCGGAATCTCACACAATTATGTTCAGAGTCTGTATATCAAATGGTACATTAGGACAGAGGATTTTTATAGACTGTTACTGCAACATTTATCATTACTTCAGTGTATTTGTGGTGCTGAGCTTTTTTTAATTTATTTTTTTAGAAACAAAAATTATGATGAGATGAGACTGTTTTATCATCACTGTATATTTGTGGGGCTGTTGTACCAATGTATTTTTCCCTGCATTAAAGTAATAACTTTATAAACAGAGTGTCAAAGATCAATGGTGTATATATATATGTATATGTATATATATGTATGAGCCCAGTATCTCTGGTAAATATACTAATAGTGTATTTTTATATAAATACAGTACAGTGGACTGGCTTCCTATTACACTGCAATTTCATTCACATAGAGGACTGTGTAATTTACCTTGCTGTGTAGATGCGTCCAGTTCTTATATTGCAAAGATAATTTTCAAGCTGCAGAGTAGGTAGGAGCTGGTGCTGTCATGTCTGCATTAAGTGTTTGAATAGACTGAAACTCAAGCCTGTCGAATTTTGAATGTCTCTTTCTCATTTTGGTGGGCATTAGACTCTTGGCATGTAGTGGAGTAGAACCCATTGAAATAACTGAGTTGCTGAAGTGATGATGAAATCTGTGGCTGGAGGATTTTTTATCATGTAGCTGGGTGGTCATTTGTTGTGTGATGGAAATGGTCTTGGTACTTTATTTGTGAGATGGCAATCTGCCAATCATTTGGCTAGAATAGGAGCCAGGGGACCACTGGGAAAGTGTGGGACACAGAAATGTTCCAGCAGGCCTGAGGTTTGTGTAACTTCTGCATCTGGCCCCATAAAGATGCCATCTGCAGTAAATGATTAGTCCTTTGTAACATACCTCTGCACAATGAAAAATCCTTCCAAGTGACATATATGTATAAATAGGTATATTCTGTACACATACCGGCAACACTGGCATACTACAAACAGAGATAACTTTATATATGTATGTCAAGAATAGTTCGGCATGTTGACATTCTGATCTACATGGTGGCTTTTATTATGTACAAAGTATTCAGATCCCCACATCTTAACCAACAATAAACTCACGATTTTCATATAGGTACGTGTTATGACTGAACATTGCAGAGCGAAGTTTACTGGCTGAGACCTTTGGCTTGCATATTAAATTCATGACTGTAGTAATGGACTTTGATTGGTTTGGTTTCAGATATATGTGCATGGTAGTGATTTGGGAGTTAAGAAATGTTAAATCAATGTGAATAGCTACTTCTATTTGAAAGTGTTCAGCAAAACAAATAGGTTTTATAAAATACAACTGGTTTTCTTCTAACATACATCCAGAAAGCTCAGGAAAACAACTTGCTCATCGCAGTTATGTAGAATTAGTCCTCAAATTCCTGCTTAGATGAAACTTACTTTAGATAAAGAAATCATTCCTGATTTTAGCTGTAAGACTCCAAAGAATAGGTCTGAGGATGCTGTAGTGGTAGGTTTATTGTGCAAATTGGTTTTTAATAGACACTATTTTAAAATTCTATAATGAAAGTATTTATTAGCAAATAAATATAAAAACAATCTCCCTACAGCCAGGAGGGGATTGTGGTAGTAGTTGTTTTACCTTGCTTGTTCCTGGTAGTGACAGGATGCAGTGCAATTTAATAAAATACAATTTCTGCAGATGTGGGATTTTGAAATCCTTGAAAGTATTAGCACGTATAATTGTGTATAGGTGAAGAGGTGAGTAATGCAGTGAAAAGAAGTCCCCAGGACATAATTATGCGATACTGTTTGGTTGTGTACTGCATGTCCTGCCAGCATGAAGAAGCAGGCACACTGAGAAGAATATGGTTGGAGAAATTTGAGGTATATAATTGGGACCTACTGGCAAGATTGATGCAGAGCAGACATCTCTTACATCTCCTCTGGTGCCCCACATCACTTTTATCATTTTAAGATGTCTGGGCATTTCTTTAAAATTATCAAAGTTGGAGATGAACCAGAGAGTGGGAATAAATTATTTGTATTGCAGAATTCCTCTGTATTTTAAAGATGCTTGCATTCAATGTTAATAACCAAGTTCCTCATTTAAATCAGTATATATCTGATCCTTATAACCAGCCATAAATTCTCTGCAGTCCTTTATGTGCTGATAGACTAGGAAATGATGCATGTTTTTTATTAGTTCAATATCATCAAACAGCCAGGGGAATTAATGCAGGAGGCAGTTTTACACAGGGATTTCACCTGCAAAACAACTCCAGCAATGCCAATGGAAGGTTGCATATTTCTATCTAATGATGTGAGTGCTGGGAAAAAAAATGGGTTTGATATACCTTCAAGTGCAAACGCAAATTATGGGGAGATGACTTGCTTCTGCGTTGTTCCCAGCAGTGGCTTAGCAGACCAAGTTCATTACTTGTTGCCAACTCTTGAGTCTTTTGTGTGTTTTCTGGATACAGCTGGCTGGAATTAGTTCAAACATTTTATTTACTGGTGTACAAAAAGGGGAGACAGTTCCCTCCCTCTCTCTTTCCCCCCAACCCCCCTCCCCATAGGATGGAAAAAGAAATGAGGAGATAGCTTTGAACACCTCTCTGGAGGAACTAAAAGTACAGATCTGAATAGTTGTTTTTAGCAGTTGTGCCACTGCCTTGTTCTCATTTTTGGTGTGATAAAGCGGGATTTTGCCTGCATGTATGAATTCTCTTCAGAAATTAAAGCTATCAGCTTCCAGCATGGACACGCATTTGAATGGGATTCAGCTACAGCTGAGTTACAAGAAGTGGTAGTTCAACAAAAGCTTCAGGTCAGGTGTTGGCTGGAATCCAGCAATGCATCTCCCAGAGCATGACTTCAGTGATAGTTCTTAGATCCAATGATCTTACATTTATGATAGAACATAAGTAAAACCAAACAAATTACACCACCATACAATCGGAGACTAAATGTGGATTTTAAGAAGCTAAATGCAGTCTTTTAAGATGCGCTTTTCTGCAGAAATCATTCTTACTTCATATTTGGTGCTATCACATCCCATTTGGATTGCAAATTTGTAATATTAATGTGGGCAAACAGTGGCAGTCCAATTCCTAAATTTTCTTTCAGTTGCTCTCTGATGACAAAATGCATTGTTATCTTAGCAGTACTATAGAGCAGATTGCAAGAACCTCAGTAGAAATGCATAATGTGATATTTACTAATAGCACATAGTGTAGCTCATGAATATTTGGCAGTTTCTTCTTCCCAGCTGCTTTGTAGTTTAAACAGAATTTTCTCATTTGAACTTGTCACTTCTGATGCTGATTCATCCTTTAATGTCTTCCAGGTTGCCACTTTAGAATTCCCTCCAAAGAAGCTCTTTGGGAACAAGGATGAGCGAGTGATTGCAGAACGACGGTGTCACTTAGAGGTAATGTCAACTTTTTAACAGGCTTCTGCTATGTGTTTAGGTGGAGTACTCCCTGCTTGATCAACAGAAGCCATTCCCATATGATCAACATTAAATAGCCTGTTTGTAAGTATCAAGTTACTTGCTGCCTCATTTAACACAGGAGATGGCAGCAGTACATTGCAAAGTAATGAAGCATCTCTTAAAAAATAAATTACTCGAGTCTAGAAAGAAAAAAAGGATCTCTTTAGAAATATTCATAGGAGATACATTTATTTAAGGGGGAAAGGTGGTGGATGAGGTAAGTGTTCACTGTAGGCAGATGGTCTCTGTGCAAGACAAGATTTAAAAAAATATACTACTTTAAATGCAGTTTGTTAGTTGGAGATTTACTCTTTTATCATCGTTAATATATCCAAATATCTCATGACAGAAGGAAAGCAATATTTAAGCATCTTTTGAGTTTTATTTTGTAACCCAGCTGTCTGAACATATTATTTTTCTGTCAATTAACTTTAAAAATTAATTTTATTGTGGACAAAGTTATTGAGTTTGAGGGTCTGAGTTATTTTGCTAGTTCTACAGTGCTATGTGGATTGCATGATTTTGAACTGCTATCACACATTAGGTCTTTATATTTATATGTTAATGCATGTTTTATTGCAGCCCCGGGGCAGGAGGTGGGGTTTTGGCAAAGAAGAACAGGCATGATCAAAGACTAAACTGTACACCGTGCAACTATATTGTAGCAACATGGAGATTACTTGATCATGGAAGTCATTAAGAATTAAATTCTTTGTAGACCTAAAATAGCATTAGGTAGAGCTTTAGAGAAATTAATATAAAAGTAGATTGCTTACAACTGGAATATTTTCTTAGGTGGTTTGAATTTTTTCTATGTTGTTACAAATGGAGAGGGGAATTTAAACCAGTCCCTGCCTCTGCCCAGGCCTTTGGCAGTAGACAGTAACTTTATTGAGGCAGTCAACATCCCAAAACCCACTCTCATTGCAAGTTCTTAATAATGACCAATCAGGCCTATTACAACATTTTATTGAATAGGCCAAGGAAAACAGACATAAGACTTAAACCTGACTTACTATACAGGATAAACAAAGAAACACTACTAGTAGATATCATACAGTACATGATTAAGGTATACAGGATAAAAGCTAGGGAAGAAACAGTATAGATTAGGATTCAATGTATTTTACCATCCAGTTTCTGATGGGGCATGCATAGGATCTTTCCTCTCAGTTTCGGAAAAGTATCCACAAAGATGCATCCAAACTTTGTGGGAGAAGCCCTACACGTTTCCAGGAAGTGTATAGGAGGCTTCTGTCTCCATGATAATTAGTGTGGCTTTTATAGTGTAAAGCAGTGTCTTTGGTCAATGATATTTAATTTTTATCTTTCTCCGCATCTGATCTCCAGACCAAGATGTTTATTCTCAGCTGGGAAGTCTCAGCCCTCTTAGCACCAGAGATAACCCTGTCAGGTATTTCTCCTGGCCTGGGTTATCTCTTCCATATGCACCAGCTGTCCGTGATAGAGCGGGGGGACGTTCTGCCTCATACGTACTTCATTTTTTCTTTGATCTACCAAAAAAACATCCTCCCACAAAATGAATACTTTTTCTTTCACATCCTTGACAGACAGCATAAAGACATGCCTATATTCCAGTCTACGACTCAATTTGCATATTTTTGTATGTCATGGTTTGAAAATAACTCACGGAAATCATCCAAGGGCCCATGACTGAGGATAAGGACTGTGAGATAAATATTTCAAGGTCTGAACAAGGCTTAGCTTAAAACTATCAACTGAATTTATTAACAGAACTAGAAGAAAATAATAAGCAGTAATGTAAGTTTAAAACATCTTTCGTCTCTTTCCCCCAACCTTTCCATCCTTCTCACCAAACACACAGGGATACAAACATGGAGGAGATTCCGTTTGTTATACTATGGGCTGTCCTTCTTGCAGGGGATATAAGCTTCTTCAGCGTGGTTTTAATAGTGCACGAAGTAGCATCCCTCCAGACCTCCTATAACGCAAAGTCCCTCCCAGGAATGAAACAGTCATCCCAAAACTGATTCTGCGTGGGTCATTAGTTCATGAAGTATAGTCTTTTACAGAAGAGTTGCTCTAATTCAGGAGCAAGGGCTCTCTCTCTCTTCCTCTGTCTCTGGAAGCAAAATGTCTCTTCTCTCTGTTTAAGTCTTCTGGCTACCCAGTGGATCTCTGCATCCCCCCATGCATTCATGAATTACAGGGAGACAGTTTGTTTTGCTATAGTCCTTACACAGCCTGCAGGAGGAATCCCGTTCTGCTGTCAGACCCTCCCCCTCTCTCTTTACCGAAACCTGATGTCCACCATGTTGTCCTTCTGACATGATCACCTCCTGTTGTGGTTTTAGTCAAACCAAAAGAGAGAATAAAAGGGGAAAAAACTTGTTCCCCCTAAACACCACTGTCAATAAGTTTTTATCAGTTCAAAA
>VYZT01056738.1:89634-227674 GCA_013400735.1 Pomatostomus ruficeps | reverse complement strand
GCTCTCACTTCATAGCAAGCAGTCAGCTGCCAGTATTTCTGAACCCTACGTTTGCCTGCCCTGCTGGAACGCCCTTGTCTTGGACCCAACAGAGCATAAAGCATGCAAAGCTGAGAGCTGTGGCAGCTACATTACACAGACCTGCCAGGTTCTGTGCCCTGAGCATAAGCTTCCCATAATGTGCTGCTTCACGCTGCCGAGGAGGGGTTCAGATGGCCACACTGCTGCTTTCTGCTCAGAGACCCTCTGTGCCAAAAGGAGTGCATCTTTAAATCCAGAGGTTATCAGTATCTGGTGCCAGTGGGTGGAAAGGGGTGGAGACTGTAGCTCTGCAGCTCATCCCAGAGTACTAGCCTAGATCTGTGATAAAGCCTGGGATTTAGGGGACTTGGTTTGCATGAAGACCTGGGAGGGAACTCCTCTCCTACTGAAACTGCAAATCTTTCCCACACAGCGTCCCATCTCCTGCCCACACACAGTGTTGGTCTCTTGAAGCCCAAGACCTGGAGGGATTTGCCTTTCTCTATCTCTTCAGGCCTCCAGAAGTTTTCCTCCCCCACTTTTGGCACTGAGCCCAAAATGCAGCTGTTCCACAGTAAGGCAACAGCTCCTCTTTCTCTGCTCCTCCCTTAGCTCAGGCTGATATCAGACGCCAGTGTGTGGATCCCTTCCCAGGAGGAACAGAGAGAGTAATTAAGTTCTAGTTCTGCTTGCAGGGATCCCAGCTCCAAGGGGAGACATTTCAGCTGTGCAGACACGAGGAGCCTACATGACTGAAGACATGTGCTCCACCAGTGTGTGCTAAGTGATAATTAGAGACCCCTTCTGCACTCCATGTATCCGAGCCAGACTATACCGTCTAAGTCTGGCTCAGTCTGATAATTCCCATATTTCTGTGGAAGCAACTAGCCTCTCCCCTTTCATCTCTCATCTTCTTCCTGTTTCTTCCATCTTTAAAAGCCAAAGCTTTCCCTTGAGCATACAAAACCCCAAGGACATCTGTGATGGATTTGAAGATGCCTGAAATTGTGTATATAATCTTTTAAATGTTTGTTTGATTACTGGAAGGCAATTTGCTGTATAAAAACATGGAGTTAAATTTTAAAACAAACTGCCTGCATCAGGAATGGAAGAGCGTAGTTCAGTTTCATACAGCTCAGCCATTTTCCTACCACTTCTGGAGACGGTTTTCACACATAGCATCACTGGACCCTTCAGAGGCTATGGAGTGGGTCTCATCTCTCATTTCAGCTTATAAAGAAGGGTGATGGAATATTCTAGGACAAGACATAAAAATGTTTTCATGTGATGGTACGAGTTTTCCAAAGTCAGATTAACCTCCTATGTAAGAAGTTAAAACTGTGTAGGAGGGATCATCTGACTAGGTTTAAAGGCACATTTCCTGCAGTATTCAGAAAGAGAGATCAGTCTTCAGTCCCACTTTCTCTCCACTCAAAGCTGGGAGTCCACTTTTTGGCTGAAAGGCTCCTAAAGAGAACAGGTCTGTATGTGGATTATCTGCTTGTATATTTCTTTGATTCCTCTTCCCCAAAATTTAGTTATTAGAAAATACATGGTGCTGTTTTATATACCAGCCTTCTCTTCTAGACTCAAAGACCCTAAGGTAGAGGATCTGTAGAGAAATACAAAACTAGAGAATGGTACCAGGACTGAAGAGTCACAGTAGCCTTCTGTGATGGACTGCCACTTAAAGATATTCTTCTTTAGAAGGCTGGCTTAAACAAATGAACAGAAAGGTAGAAAAGAAGAGGAGAGACTCAGATGGGTTCATACCATAATTCCCAGTCTCTGAAGGCACTCACATATTCACACTCTTGCTTCAGATAAAAAAAGCCAGCTTCTGTTGTCACAACACCTGGCTGGACCTCCAGGTGTCCTCCCAAATACCTTCTCTCTCGGGCAAACACACTCTCCCAGTCTTTTCTTCCTTCTGTCTGGGAGATAAATCATGCAGCAAGCCAGGAAATTAGTAAAACCTAGCTTGCAAAGGGCAGCCTTGAATAATACCCCAGCCTGCCCAGTGCACCCATGCCATCCCACTGTGACTAGACTGCTTTAAACAGTGTTCAAACACGTGCTTCCAAAGGGAAGGTTAGACAGCACCTGACCCAGCACAGACAAGTGCCCAGCAGCTGTGCAGCACCTTGTTGGCTGCAGCATGACAGCGCTGCTTCTTACAGCCTGGGAGAAGCAGGGGAAACTAGAACAGTGCTGAGCAAGAGTCACAGGCCCAGAGAGATTACAAAAACAAGAAAACATCCTCCCACTCTGTCCTCAGGCTCTTCTGGACACTTAGACACATCAGCAACACTGCGTGCAGGGAAAAATAGTGGTGAGAGCAGGCTGGAACCATTTTGCCCCGGGATGATAAACAACTCTCAGAGGCTATCCTGGGGATTAACAGAAAGAAATCAGATTAAGAGAAGTGAATAGGGTAAAAGCAGTGACAGGAAACAATGACTCCATCACCAACTGCCACTACTTCAGCTCTCCCAAGTACAGCTTTTCCCTCCTCCATATTCCCCATCACTGCACACATGCTTTTTATTTCACATCAGGATGCAGGTGTGATGGAAAGGAAAGTGCTGCAGGAGAATCCTGCTCTGCTCCTAACAATGGTTTAATCTATTTGACAAGCCCTCCCCTTAGGCTCTCCCTCGCTAAAAATAATCAACGCTTCAGTCTTTCATAGGAGTTTATCAAGTACTGTGGGATCCATGCTTTATTTCCTCCTTCAGCCAAATGCTTTTCTTTTTTCATGTGGGAGAACTCGTTCCTTCTGCCTTGCACCACCACAGGCTTTGATATCAATACCCAGCACATGCAAGCTCAACAAGACCCAAGGGCTAGTCTAGGTGAGGTGGTGGTCAGCCCTGCAGTCCTCAGCATCACTCTGATTTCCAATCCTTAATTTTAACCATGTCAGGCATAACCACACTACGCAAGGCAGGCTTGCTCCTCAGCTCCAGGTGCAGTCAGTAAGGTGATGCATGCAGGGGGGCTGCCAAAGGCATGTGCAGCTAATAATTTCCTGTTGCTCTGATTTATGAAAATACCAAAGAACGGCTGGTAAAACTGCTGTGGAATTGTGTCTCTCAAGTAATACAGTTCTGCAAAACAGTAATCACTCTTTACCACATATGCCATGAATTCATAAGACCCTCTCATTGTTTAGTTTTCAGTGCTCCCTCTGCTTAAATTTTTCCCTTTAGTCACCCTTTCAAAGTAAAAATTAAAGGTACTTAGTCTATTTCTCCATCAACTGCTCTGTATTGCTTCTAGTGAAAAAGTGCAAAGCAGTGTACATTAGGTCACACAGCAAGGAAGCACAAAATAATCACATTAATTGGAGAAATTTCAGTCATATTTATATAACCATTATACAAATAACATAGTAAGAAGGCTTTCATTCAACTTGTATGATCTTTCTTAAAAAAAACAACCAACCCAACACTGTATATTCCATATAATGCCTTGCCTTTGTAAGAAGTTTTCTTCTTTGTGAGTACAGGAGCACAGTATACAGACACAAACCCCTGCTTGTGAACACTTTCTATTTTCAAATAGACACCTGGAATCCTCCTCAGGAGTAATTGAAATGCTGAAAGCAGTATCCAAGACAGATTTGAAGTTCAAGCATAAAATCTTTTCTTCCTCAAGTGCACAAAGTTCATGGCTCCCGGTCTGTCTGGTGTTAAAATATTTCTGCAGTGTTTATCTATTCTTTCTTGGTCTCCTACTTTCCTTGTACCCTTTCAGCATCCATGACTATTATAGGAATAATACATTCACGATTAATGATCAAGTACAGATAAGGTTTAATCACAGATAAGATGGAAAACTGATGTAAGCAGCAAATTTGAGATAATCGGATCAAGATTATCATGGGCTGCTCTAGTAATTTTTCCCCTTCATTTCCTTTGTAGACTATCAGCACAAATCCCACCATCCATGCACTGACAGAAAAAATATGGTAAGTGATTCATCCAGTGTTACATGGGCAGGAGTTCCAGTCTTCTGCCTTAGCTACCTGATGGAATCTTCAATAAGGAGAATGCTCCTTCATTTGATGTTGGCATCTGACTGACTCATTGCTTAGACAACCAAGTAACTCCTCCACACCTGCAGACAAATCCAAGCCTACCTTCCCCCAGTACACAATTTTTGTTGTAGCACAACAGATCTAGCCTGAACACAGCCTTACAGACATGCCTTCAAACCTGTGTTCCACTCCCAGAACTTTTTGCCCTTCTATGCTCCCATTAGGCTTCTAAGGTCACCAGACTTAACATTAAAAGGTGACTTCTACTTGCTTCACGTGTTATCTAAAATCCCAGGCCTAATTTTCCCACCACCCATGGAAATAGAGAGAGTTCTAGTTTTCATACACAGCTCATTCCAAAATCCTTTAAATAGAGCGTAAATGAAGATTTATTTCAGAGATAAGATGGGACAAGGAGGGAAAGTTTTTCTTCAGAGCTTCCTCATTCTTATGTTACACAATTCCCTCATGGCTTATCCATATCTGAAGGGAAAGAAAAAAGGAATGATCTCCTTTTTCTCTTGGGTAAACAGTAGAAATTAAAAAGTCTACACTCCTTACTCAGAGGACAACTATGCCTTGTGTTTCACATGAGCAAGTAAGAGCCTTTGAGCAGACTGGAGCTGGATCTGCTTCTCAAGAGAAAAGTGTCTGCGTGTTATGTCTTAGCTGCTGGCCAGCCAGGATTGCAGAGGTCTGGAGAAGAGTATGAAGACCCACAGGGAAGGAAGGGAAATACATGGGGAATTAATTCAGTGAAAGGAAATGGCTGAAAAATAGTGACCATATTCTTACTTGAAGATGCCTGTGAACTTTACAGTCTGCTGCATGACTAACGTGAAACTTTCATCTGTATCACCGCTAAGCATATGGCAATATGTGACTAGGTAACTAGATAGAACTGAGTCCCTTCTAAAGCAAAGAAAAACCCCACCTATATAAGCCTGTCAGAGCTTGGATGGAGTGAGCTTCAGCCTTTGCATTTACTGTCAACTCTTAAGCTACTGAAGTGCATGACAAATTTACTCTTTCTGTGCGGTCCTTTTTTGATCACAGATAACACTCTAGTTTTAACTGTCAGCTGCACATTCCTAGATCTGTGATTTTGGTAACAGAGTATGGTTAAAGCTAACTGGAGTATGAGGACTTAAGGAGCCGATAGATTTCCGGGCGAAGGTCCTCTCTTCTTATATGGTGTTCTCGTGCCATCTAGTGGTACAAAGGCAAAGGTAGTAAATGTAGTGGAGCATTTCATGTGTTTTCTTACCAATTAGGAGCCGCGGGGGATTAAAAAAAAAAAAAAAAAAAAAAACCAAAAAAACCAGTATTTACAAAAGGTTAGGGGAAAGCTCCTTCCGTCTGAATAGACTTTCTCTGAGTAGCTAAACAATAGAATTGCATTTATGTATCCAGCCTTTAGACAGCATAACAGGAGTGCCAGGTTAGTTATGCAGTTCATAAACAAACTGAAGAAAAGATATTTAAAACGTCATGTACCTTTTTTCTTATAAAATATATTTTAATTCTGAACAGGGATACTGTCTCCTATTACATCATTTGACTTTCAAAAATCCATGCGGAAAATAATATTTCCCCATTTAGCTGCTCTCAGAAGGACTCTGCTCTCCTGAATCTAAGGGGCAGAAAGGAAACGCATCCCTCCCACAATACAGGTCTGCTGCATGATTGTGCAGGTGAAAATACACAGTCTCCAGCCAAGAGGGACCCTCATGCTCTGTAGCAACACCCCACAGATAGTAGGCATCTATGCAGAGGATCTTTCACCATCCATGGCTACTCTTCATGTGGATTTTCATAAATCAGTCACATTTAGTCCATTCTGCCCTGAACCACCTGTGAAATGCAAAAATCATGAAGCGGAAACCCACAGACTGCTGACAGAATTAAAAGTGAGTTCTGAGGTAATTTTTGATTCAGACCTGGTTGCAAATCTTCTGTATTCAATTCCTGCAGGTGAAAGTGTAGTCTTCTACAAAATATTTGTCCAGTGTAAGTTAGTTAGTAGTCCAGCTGCATTGCTCTGTATTCTGGGTCTAACCAAATTTGTAACACTGCAGTCTCATATGGAGTGAGCACTGTGCTGGCTAATTACAGCATCAATTACAAACTGTTTTCAGCTGCCAATCAAACGATCCACAGAATATCAATTATGTCCTAAAGAAATTCTTTACTAATCCCAAATAATTGCATTCTTGAACTTTGCAATTTGTTTCTCAGCAATTTACTAAATTAAATGGGAAGGTAATATTCACAGAGAGTGTTTATTGGAAGAGATCCCCAAGGATCATCTTTGATTTGCAGGAAAGAAGGTGTCTGCCAGATTTCTCCTGGCAGTTAAAACAGACAACAGTTGACAAGCATTTGCCTTTGCTTATTACCTCATTCATATGTCTACTTGTGTTTTGTCATCTAATTATAAACAGATAATATAACAAATCCAGCTAGAAGGAAGACAAACTTTGGAGTCAGAACCACTTTTTGTTGCATATCTAATGGAGTTCAGGTGCTATACTCACACAGATAAAAAATCACAGTAAAAGTAAGCACAGAGAGATGGACATCTTGCTATTGTCCTGTGCTTGCTATTTTCCTGACCCTTCTGCCAGCTCAACACCCTTTGTGTAGTACTCATGCTTATTCTGTTAAAGAATAGGAACACCAAGCTCAAAGCTCAAAAAGTACCTATAGCAAAAATATACTGTGAAGTGACAGATGTGGAATGAAGGACAGAAAATAAATTGAGGTCAAAAACATAAGAAAATGGATAAACAACAAGCAGCTATAATTTTGCTGCTGTTCAGTCATCATGAATGCACTCAAATTGTGCCAGGTATCAGGGGGAAGCAATAATTAGAAGTTATACTGTATAAAACATTCCTATCTTCTGATAAGAACCAAGAAGATTTTAAAGAATTCTTCTGGCCTTAGAGCTTTTTCCCCAAGGTTTAATTCTGTTTCTTTCAATACCAGCAATGTTTGGTGTTTGCCTAAGATTTCCTTCTTGGGAAAGTGGCAAAACTGCAGCCACTTAGGAAGCACCAATCTGTCTCACATGAGGCAAGAACAGTTCTGCTGGGCCACAGTCCTCATCTGTGCTTTATATGCATACAAACACCTCTTACACACACACATTTACACGTACTTGCACAGCCAGAATTAGTGGTCACAACAAGAAATCTCCCTGCTGGGTACCGTCCATTGACCACCTTTGATTTACAATACTATTTTAGCAAACTGAGACATTTGAGAAGTAACTTATTTAAGGTTCGTACATCATGTTTGTCTCTCAGATCTCTGAGAGCCACTGGGCCACTGAAATGAGCCACTACACCCTGTTCAGTGCATAACATATCCTTACTGAAACACAATCTGGGATCCTACATAGAGATGATCTGTTGTTGCCTTGACATCCTGGCTAGTAGGCAGTTTGAACATACAATTTCTCATTTCAAGGGTAGCCTGAAATACAGCTCAGCATGAAACAGATCCTAAATCTCTTTCAAGTGATTATACTTGCATATGCTGCTTTGGTCTCCAAAGCAGTGAAAGGAAATAATCACAATTCTTTTCATGCTTCTTGAAAGTTAATCAAAATGAGTCAGTATTTTCAGTGGCTTTTGATTTCTAAATAGATAATATATTTATAGATATTTAATTCATTTTGAAGTTTGTTTTTCTTCTCTTTGCAGGACCAGCTACTACTAAAGTTAATTGATAATTCACCCTAGTTTAAAGTTGAGGATGCTCTTACTTCATACCATTTTGCAAAACTCTAAAATATGTGATTACTTAACATTTAAATTTATAAAGCTACATATAACTGTCCCTCACTTTGTTTATCGTTTGCACCACCTTTTTGCTTTGACCAATATTTATATTTCACTGAATTTAAAATTATCCTTCTCCCATCACGTGCCTCATCTTAATTTTCAGCAAAAAGGGAAAAGGAGAACAATATTAAAGAATGGGCTGCTGTATTGTATTAAGTCTAAATAGTATCCTGAGAAATAAAAGGTCTTATACCAAAGAGGAGTCGTGCCACAAGTGTCCCACTTGGCAGCAGCAAAGTCATCGCTCATTAGTAGCTTTTAACATATAGTTCCAGGAGTGACACAGATTTTTCAAGGGTCACTTAGTTTCCTGAAATGTAGTCAGTTCTAAATTTAATGCATACCAGTTCACAAACAGGAGCAAGCAGAATGGCCAGCGTAGGGAAGACCTTTCCCCCCTCAGTTCTTTGACCCCCTTGTGTGGACACTTACACATTGCCTGGTAACTGTGGCTTGTCTTACTCTGTTTCTTTTTTCTCAGTCATAAACCACAAAGAACAAGTTTACTGGTACACTACTACTGAAAGCAGATGAAGGCCTTCAGTCTGAAAAGGGGGTGACTTATATCACATCTCATAATTATTTGTCCCAGGAAGATGAAAGCAGCAGGTTTTTGTTAACCTTTCCCCTTGGTAATATTACTTGCATAGAGGTATCTTCACCACAAGCTGCTAGGGAACATATTTCCCTTTACCCAAGAGTGGTACCTTGGCTTTAGGCCCACATAGAATTGGCTGTGACAGCCTTCTGCAAGCTGAATGAATAATTGCCATCCTATGAGTGAGCTAAAGGAATAGTTTGAAGATGCCAAAAGCATTCTAACATTTGGACCATTTGCACTACAAAAACAATGACACAAAAGCTTCATTAAAATCCAGTGCATAATCTACAGACGCATGTCCATACTGCATTTCCAACTGAAAAAAAGTCAGCCTGTTAAAGCAGATCCTCTCTTTGAAGCATATCTGTGACTGTTGTGGGTCTCCACAGCTGTGCTTTTGTCTATCTGACTCCCAGTATTCACACTTTGAACTTGGTATTTGCAAGAGGTGCTCCCCAGGATAACTTCACCAATGCTGTCACATTGTAGGGCAAAACTGTTGGACTCTGGTCTCACCCTTCCAAGCTGAGTCACATGTGATCTCAGTTACAAGATCTTACTCTCAAGTAATAGATAAGAACTTACCCTCAGGCACAGGGAAGCTCTCCATAAAAAAAATCCAAGAGTTCTCTTAAAAATCCTTCAAACACCTAATCTTTCAAATCTATGTCTCACAAAACTTGGTAGGCCTTGAGATCATGGTCATTATCCATCTTGCCAATCAACACTGTTTTCCCAGGTCTTACACTGTGTTACCTGGGTCTTGGAATGCCTTTGTTGTTTCTACCAGAACCAGTTCAACTCATTTCTTGTAGCTAAGTTAATACACATACACAGCCTGGAACAAGGTGTGATCTCTAACTGGTAACTTGCAGCTGCACTGATTCAAGCTTCAGTGTCTCTTCCGTCTGAAATTTGAATGGACCTGTTGCCCAGCTCTCATGCCATTAAGAGTCCTCATTATTTACACTCCACAAGCACAGAAGAATTCTGTCTATATGGGCAAAGGCTTGGCTCTTGTAGATGCCTGATATATGTAATGTTAACCAAAAAAATAATTAAATTCCTTGAGAGTTCTAAGTCATGAGTACAATGTCTGTTCTACTTTGACTAAGGTCAGGTGGGTGGAAATCTTCAAAAACCATATAGCATCCCAACCTCTTCCTAATAATCTCCATGGAGGTCTCATCCGTGACACAACACGATGTCAAGGCTGAGCTCTTCTGGAAACAAAAACTTCTTAGGACTTGCATGTGCTGGCAGAATTAGCATTTGCATTTTTATTTCTTTCAAGTCTTTTGCTGGGAGCAGTTTATTAGTGCTGTGGATTCATGTTTTGTCAGTACCTGGCATTCAAGTATAGCTGATCCTGCCTTGGAGTGCAAGCTGGATTATTTCTCAAGATTGATTTTTCATGGGCCCATGAGATCTATGTAGCAATTAAAGAAATAAATCAATCAGATGCTGACTGCACATCTACTTGCTTAAATGTCTTTGAAGTGCTGCAGCTTAATCACAGCAAAACCACAACCTGAGGTAGGGGCTTGTGTGCTTCTGTTCATCTGGGGTACACAGCACTAAGCTGATACTTCCTCGCACCAAGGAGTTGCTTTATTTTTTTTGTACTAGTGTGAATTCATATGGTAAGAAAAGCTCAAATACATAGCTGATAAACTATAGCCTGTTACATCTATGTGCACCAGCTCAGACCCAGTGACTGTGCCTGGGAGCAGTTATTTCTGTCAAATGCAAGATAGCTTGAAACTGTTTACAAAGAAGCTGAATACTGACAACCTGCTATTTTCATCAAGCAGAGAGCACTTTTATGGTTACCACAGCCGAGCTAACTTATGGGAATCTTACACTCAATCACATAGCTATGGAGGAGATAGGCATATATACCAGTGTAACAGAGCCCTCAGACCTCACACTCTGAATCACTAAGATTAAAAAAAAAATATTTTCTAGCAGCATCATTTGGGTTCTGGCTCACCTGTCTTGAAAGGAAGATATTGGAGTGGATAAGGTGGTGCTTCTCCAGGAGTAGTGCTTCCCTGCCTCATGGCATGTCCAGCAGGATTGCTAAGGAAGCACCAGCTGCAATACCTTACAGTTCCGTGTTCAAGAGCAGACTGAAACCAAAGCCAGCTCAGTCATCCATGCCATGGGAGGAGAGGGACCGTTGGCCGTGGTTCCAACAAATGTGATACTTATTTCTTTAATTATCTGGATTGTCATGCAACTCACCATGTTACACCTGATTTCAAGCACATTTGTCTGACAAATTTCAGACAGTGAGAGTCCTTGAATGCACACAAATTTGTCCACTCTGTTGGAGGAAGAAAGATCCCAGAAATGGGGAGATCTAGTTGCTGTCTGCAGCTACCTGATGGAAAGATACAGTGAAGATGAACCCAGACTTCTCTTGGAGACAGGTGGCACCAGGCCAACAGGCAATGGACACTAGTGGAAACATGGGAAACTCCATTTAGATAGCAGAAAAACATTTTTAACCTTGAAACTGAACAAATGCCAACCAGGTATCCCTAGTAAAATGCAAAATAATTGAAATGCTAACCTTTATTTTACTCAACAATATGCTGCATGGAAAGGCAAAATTTATTATTATTTAATTGTGTTTTAAGTAAAGACAGTGCACTAATTAGAGAACAGTGGTAATTCCAAGTAGGCTTGTCACAACAGGCGCACTAAAATGATTTACAAGAGATTCTGCAGCAGTTGTAATACTACTGAAGTATTTCCATTTGAATAAGCATTTGTACAGGAGGGAAAAAAAAGAAGCAAAAAAAAGAAGCTTATTTTACTTACATTTCATGATTCCAGAAATGCTTCTATGGATAGAATCTTTCCTGTCTAGTGGGTTTAAGGGCTTGAGTTTTTCAACTACTGTGTGTATCTTAGTTTCCAGAATTAACACATGGGGAAAAAAACCCAAGCAATAATCTTCTTTGGTGGGAAGAGATATATTGGTATACCACCATGTAGCAATTTTTTGTGTATTTTTAAAACTGCTTTAGTTCTTTGTTTTTTAGTTATGAAACCACACTAGAAATAGCCTTCTGTATGCAAGCTCCTGCTGTTTGAAACTGAATTCATTTGTTGAAGTTTCTCTGAGTGTCGTCTATTTTGCAGACTGAGACCGGGCAGAAGCAATTGATTTCTATAGCTGAGAGTTTATTTCTGTAGGAATGATTGCAACATGACAGGGATTCAGGCCTCCCTCTGTTGATGTGAACTTTGAATTAAAACACAGTAGCACCAGCAGGTACAAACTGCTTGTGATGGGGCTTGATGGGGTAGAGCAGCATCTGCACAGAAGGAAAACTTGCAACAGTGACTTTCATAAGTATTCCTGATAACTGGGCACCTGCAGCTGATCAGTTTTGGTTCTGTTCAGCTCCTCCCTATCTCCCTTACTAGTTTTTAGATCTTGAAGGTGTGTAGACCCTGGACTCCCTTATCTTTTAAAATTTTATTTGACTGTGGTTACAAGAGCACGTTTCAGTCTAGGCCTGCATAAGAAATTTCCTGTCATAGCTGTACCACTGAGAACATGAAACAGGGTTCGTACAACAGATGAAGACACAGCCATATCTGCTAAATACCAGGAAAATGGTCTGTGAAAGAGGAAAACAGTTTTTCCCTCTGGGTGACAGTGGCATTGACGTGGCCAAAATCTGTACCTCTGCAAAACATGATCCCCTCCTCTTGTTCAGCTGACAACAAGTGATGGCAAATGAGATTTGACTTTTAGAAGCATAGAATGGTTTGGATTGGAAGGAACCTTAAAGATTATGTAGTTCCCATCCTCCTGCTGAATCTGCCACTAGACCAAGTTAGACTTCAGATAAGGAGGAGTGAGTTAACTCAGAATCACAGAATAACCTGAGTTGGAAGAGATCCCCAAGGATCATCGAGTCCGGCTTCTGGCCCTGCACAGGACCATCCCCAGGAGTCACACCAGGTGTCTGAGAGCATTGTCCAAACGCATCTTGAACTCTGTTAGGCTTGGTGCTGTGACCACTTTCCTGGGGAACCTGTTCCAGTGCCCAAACACTCCCTGGGTGAAGAACCCTTTTCTAATACCAACATAAAACTCCTCTGACACAATTTAGGCCATTCCCTTGGGTCCTGTCATTGGGCACCACAGAGAAGAGATGAGTGTCTGTCCCTCTCTTCTCCTCACAAGGAAGTTGTAACTGCAGTGAGGTCTCCCCTCAGTCTCCTCTTCGATGGGCTGAACAGACCATGTGACCTCAGCCAGTCCTCATACAGCTTCTCAGGACTGTACCATCTTCATTGCCCCTCCTCTGGACACTCTCTAACAGCTTATTGTCTTTCTTACACTGTGGTACCCAGAACTGCCCCCAGCACCCGAGGTGAGGCCACCCCAGTGCAGAGCAGAGCGGGACAATCCCCTCCCTTGCCTGGCTGGCCATGCTGTGCCTGATGCCCCCCAGGACACGCTTGGCTCTCCTGGCTGCCAGGGCACTGCTGACTCCTGTTCAACTTGCCATCGACCAGGACCCCCAGGGGCCTTTCCGCGGAACTGGTCTTCAGCATCTCATCCCTCAATGACGGCCGAAGCCAATCTGGCTGAATTTGCCTGACGTTGGATGCAGCACAGATCGGGGTGGGGAAGTGTATCCCAGAACACAGGGAGCTGCAGGAAGGACGCGTCTCTTTCAGCGTTTCCCCTTTGGCTGCGGGCGGAGCCGGCAGGACCCGCGGCCCCACGAGGGGGCTCTGCCGGCGCAGGCATCGGCAGCGCCAACCCCTCCAGCGCGCCGCTCCCAAATCCCGGATTTGGGCTGACAGGAAAGCACCTCTCACATGTCTGGGTCTCTAAAGCAGTTTCAAGGTGTTAAACTGGTGTAGTTGCAGGTATAAACAGGATAACCAGAACAGTAGTTCCCTCTGGGCTGCTTCCCGTGGAAGTAGAAAGTACCGGGGGGCACGATTGATAGCTACCACATGATCTAACTGCGCCTGAAACATGTATAAACAAGTGGTAACAAGCAAACTACTTGGGTGCCTTGTTCTTACTAATTTTCTCCCAACCTAAGACACTTGCAGCGGGAATAGTTTAAGGAAGCCTGGTATAGAGAACGTTTTTGAGATCAATCAAGTAGATAAATCCTACCATGTAAGAGGGAAGTAGCATCTTTCTTCACATAGCTGAACACAGTGAAGGGGAAGAGGCATTTAAACAGCACACACTGACCAAGACAGGACAGATGAGTTTGATCTCTTTGTATCTTTTAATACAACCTTCATTAAAATTCTTAAGTTAAAATAACTGTGTAATGGCAATCATGAAAGTATAAGGAAAATATATGCATTCCACTTCAAGGAGAGATCTGTCCCCACAATGCATGAGAAAAATCACGTGATGAAGGTCATTTAAATGCCATTGTAATATCCCCTGGAACAATGCTCTGGTCACAAAGGTATCAGTAGCTGTCAAAGGCACAGTACTGGACTGCTCACTGCTGTCAGTAGATTACTTGCACTAAAAGAAATAGAGGCCTAAAGAGCCAGAGCAACAGTGACATAGGGGGACGATGCACAGAAAGAGCAGTGACAACTTCAGCTGTCAGCAGGGACGCACTCCTTCATCCTGGCACTGGGCTCACATGACCACCATGATGTCCTCCAGTGGCTTCCGGGTCAGCGCAGGCACAGTGGCATCTTTCTTGGGATAGCCAACGGGCAGCAGCAGGAGAAGCTTCTCGTTCGCGGGGCGCTGGAGCAGCACCCGGAGCTGGGGGCCGCAGTTTAGGGGTGTGGAGGTCACTGTGTACAGACCCGCGTTCTGCAGCAAGACAGATAGCAACAGAGTGAGGCACAGCTCTGTGCTCTGGATGTGTAGTCCTTCTCCCCATCACACTTCTACGCATCCTTCTATTGACTAGTCCAGAAGCGTTGCTTTTTTAGACCTGCTGCAGGCTTTAGAACACCTGAATTACGAACAGCCCAGTGGAACTGTGCAAGATGCCTGCTCTGCTCACAGAGAGGTGGAGCATTTCTCTACCACTGCAACAGCACGGTCTGGCTGCCATGTCTGTGTGCTCTACAGCCAGAGCCTGCCTGCAGTGCTCAGTGTGATGGGGCATCCATAGCCACAGGGAAGTTGAGAGGCATTTATGGGGCTATGATTGGAATGTCATCCCATGGGGCTGGGGGTTGGACTAGGTGACCTGGAAACATCCATTCCAAACCAAACTATTCCATGATTCTATGATCTGGCTCATACAGAGAAATGTTTTGATTCTTGCCTCCATACAGCTGGCAGGAAGATCCCTTATAGCCTTGTGAACACCTGCTCCTCCTCAAGAGCTGTACCTCACAGGGACAGGGGGCACAGGCTCTGCCTCAGAAGTTGTCACAGGATTCTGTTGGCATCTCTCACTGTGGCCATTGTTATGGATTACATCAGAATCCAAAAATAAGTCTTTGTATCACTCTTCCTCTCATACAAAATCTCACGAAAACCCTAAAAAATCTGACAAACAATAAAGAGCTGACATCATCCAAGGTAAGACCACACAGGTGAGTTGCTTCCTGAGAGCTGCCCTTGTGGATTTTAGTCTCTCTGTCTATGTAATGCCAGCATTTTGGGAGGCTTTGAGATACAAGTCAGTCAGGGAGAGGTACCCAGGAAATGCACCTGTCATGTTAAGCAATCTCTTCTCAAGAAGAGAAGAGCTAATAGTTGTGGTGCTGAATGGTGCCTGAGGAGCAGCAATGCATGAAAGGAAGTGCCATTCAAAACAGAGTGGAGAAGAAATGGCAGTGCCTGGTAGGAAATTGGCCTAATATAAGAGGAGGCACCTTGCTGTTATCTTGCTGACAGGCCAGGTTAACTATCAGAATAGCTTCTCTATTTAACACTTGTGTGAGTACATCACATACAAGAAGCAGAACTGAGCACTGAGAAACCACTGAGAAAATCTAACTGGCTGGTGTCAAATATGCTGAGGTTTAGAAATCACTTCACTTTCAGAAACGCCTCAGAAAGACTGATTGAAATACTACAGCCTGTTCTGTGGAATATGTCCCTGATTTTTTTTCCAGCATTGTATACAAAAAGTGATTTGGTGTCAAGCTGTTTTATAGGGATTACTCAAAAGAAGGGGCCAGTGTGGCACTGCAGAGCCATGCTTGGGTAGTCTGAAGAGCCTGTCAGCCTTGTTAGCATAAGGCAGAAACCACAGGGGCTGAAGTCTGTGCCGAGAGAAGAGAGACAGTTCTGGAAGTTACATTATTTTTTTCTTCTTGTTAACCAGTACTGAGGGTAGGAATCACCTTCTCAGATGTAAACCTGTGCAGAATAACTTTAAAACTCAAAATTAAGACATATTGCCAGGAACTGGAGTAATCCAGGAGACTGAAAATGTTAAAATCTAAATTGGGTTCCACCCTCATTTGGGCAGAATAGTCTTGGTATGTAATCCAAACTCATATATTGACTCACAGTATGTTGGTTCTGTCAACGTACCTGCAGTGCAGCAAGCAGGATACCACAGGCAATAGAAACACTGATTTCATTGTAGTAGTGGGTCTTCTTTTTGCCATTTGGAAGCTGCCCATATACCTGCTTGAAAATGAAGATCAAATACGGAGCAGTGTCCAAGTACTCTTTGATCCAGTTTGTTCTGCAAAAGAATGTTTAAGACATTTATTTTGCAGCCTTTTCGCTTTCCTGTAAGTTACATTTACTGTCTGCAAAGGGGCACTAAAGGTACATGATAATTATAGCAGTAGACTAAACCTTAGAACATTTACTGCAAAGGATTAAGTATTATCAGCTTAAATAGAAACATTTCAGAAAGGAAAGAAAAACCTTGAATAGAGTTCTCAATTTTAACAGATTTGGCTGAGGAGTTGATGTGCTCACTCTGAAGAGTGGAATTGCATACAAATAAGAGATAGTTCTTGACCTCTTATCTATGAACTGGCCTCATGAGCATTTGCCTTTGAGATTATTTAATTCCTGGAATTTTGCAGATTTCCCTGTTACCACCAGTGCCAACTTTTTTGTTATTGCAAGGAAAACTGCTGTCAGAAAACTTCAAAATTTTTGCCTAAGGTCTAAACCTAAACATATTCTCATGGCAAAAAAAAAAAATGTTTTTCCATTCCTAGGTATTTCATCCCTGTCACAATGCATGTGGTTCCCAATTTCTTAAATGACAATCATGATATGTGATTTAGACAAAAAAAGGAGTGCTTTCTGCTATTCTCTCTCAAAACATAAGCATTTAGTTGTTTGCATAGGACATAAATTTGCATAGCACCTAAGCACCTGAAAAATAGTAACATTATCAAACAAGTAGGGCAAGTCAACCCTACAAAGCTTTGTGCATATGCTCCACTTGACAAGCCAAGACTCAGTAGACATCTTCCCATTGTGTGAAGTTGAGCAAGTCAGTCAGACTTTGCAGGGCATTTGGAACAATTAAGTATTGCAGAATTCAGCACTTGGATAGGGACAGGCCTTGGGGCTACCTCAGTCAGTAACGAAGCTTCCAATGACTTTGGGAGCTTCACAACAGGGAAAATCTGGGACAAGAGTTTCAGCCACAGAGGTTACATAGGAAAAAATAATGATGGAGCCAAGTGCTTGGAAAACTTTCAAAATGGAGAGCATGTAATCCCTTTTAATGGAAGCAATTTTATGAACCAGCCACCAAGGCACAATTCTACTACACATAAGTTTTTGTCTCCAAACATGGACCTTAGAAAAATATTAAAAGGGGGAGAAAGAAATAGAAAATTATAGAAGTCTTTCCTACACTGAAACAACAACTTTCTTCACACCCCTTAGCTAATTAACATTTCATACCTCAATCTTTTCAAGTCATTAACCCATCTGTCGCCCATCCTTTTTTTGTAGTTGATTTCCTCTTCTTCTTCTACAATTTCACGAATCTTATGTTTTAAATGTGGATCTTGCACTACCACAAAGGTCCAGGGCTCAGTGTGTGCTCCACTAGGTGAAGTACCTTCATACAAAAACAGGGAAAGATGAAAACCCAGGAAGGAGGGTGGGTGGTGAGAGGTATCAGCCCTTCCCTGTGAGCTTTCAGGCTGACCAACTGAGCAATGGGAAAGCAAGTGGATGAGATGGAAAGAGGAGGACTGAGATAAGTTCTGGCAGACAATCCTTTTCATTTCTTTCTCAAAGAATGTGAAATCCCATTGAAGAACAGAGGTTAGTCCTTTCATGTTGCCATCTTAGAGGAAGCCAGAGTTAAAGACTTGTAAAAAATTTCTTTTTTGATGGTTCTTATGATGAGGCAGTAATACAGTGCAATATATATGAACACAGTAATGTTATTGCAAAGTGTTGTACCAAAAGCAGAGCACTGTCTGAATACACAGTCAACTCTGATACGTGGTTTTAGCCAAAGGGTGAAAGTAATGGCTTTCAGGATAACAAGGCTAAGTGACCACCTTCGGGAACCTGTCACTGACTGACAAAGGTAAGAAGCTGTACAACACAGACATCAGCCATAGAGCGTACAGGTTTGAGTTTGTGGTCCCAAAGACAGCTGGTGTTTATAGGTGTGCACATATTAAATCTGTACTTGCTCACCCACTAACACCACTGGAGAATATTTTAACTACCTAGAGGTTAAAAGCCAGAAGCTGAAGAATATAGTTATCTGCACAGGTTCACAGATATACAGGTTAAGAAGACTGCTTAGATCTCTCTGGTCCCTCATACACATTAAAAGATATTTGAATATCTTGAACACATAGAATACTAAGGACTGATTTTAGTTCGAGAAACACTGAATAAGCAGCTTGAACTATCTTGATATATGAAAATGATTTTATGTTGTGAACCTTGTCTCTCCTCTGGTCTGGATAAAAAGTGATGGCATTCATGCTTCCCTTTGTTTTCTTTTTCTCTACACCACCCAAAGCTTTCAGGGTTACTAAGTACTTCATCTGCACGCCAGGCTTGCTTGCTGTGCTGCATTTGCCAAAGCATGCTCAGTGTTTTAATGACTCCTAGTTAATTAGAGGGAGATGGAGATTCGTTACAGTGCAGTAATAAAGCTGCTTACAGTTTTTAAAGGGAAAATAATGTACCTCAAATGTGGAGAATCTTTAGATTATTAACCCTGCTAAAGGCTACTGAACTTTTCCCTAAGGCAGCTTGGGAATATTTTCTAGAGTAGCAGCAGCTGACTCATAGAATAAGAGAAATAATGAGGGTCAAAGCCACTCCTGGCTGAAGTCAATGTTACTAAAGCAGAGATGAGATTAGGCCAGGACATGACAATAATGATTTGAAACACATAAATTCTCAAAAACAACAGCAACAAAAAGATAATCAATTTCTGACATTCAGTCAAATAACCGCTGTGGGGGTCCTCAGCATAAGACTCCAATCATATGCAACAGGGGTATGGCACTGCTGTTGGAAGGACTGGAAAAGGTTTTTTGTTCTAGACTGAAATTCTTTCCCTTTATTAAGCACCAATCATTTATATAAACTGAAATATTTTGCATGGCTGAGAAAATTTCATCAACTTGTTCTGGGGGGGTGGACCCCAGGAAACAAAACCCTCACATGATAAATGTCATCATAATGAATCAAATTTTAAAGCATGTGAAGGACACATGGCTTGACATTTTTGAGAAAACACTTCAATATTTCTATTTGAAAGATGCCTGAATAAACCACACATAAATTTTATTTTAAATAACATCTTTTAAAAGTTGAAAATGAAGTGATTTATTTCATGCTGTTGAAATGCTCTTCTTCCCTATGGGTGAACTGCAAATACAAAGGAATTGTTATGCTCCAAACCAGTATCCAACATATAATTATTCAAGCTGAATAATTTTCAATCAATGGGTGCTAACTCATTCCTGCTACAGGTGAATCTAGGAAAACCTTAAGCAAAATGCCAATTCCCTTGGCTTTTCCACACCACCTTTGCACAGTGACGCAGTTGAACAGCAATGCCAATCCTTTTTTTCTTTTTCTTTCCCAGACCTTGAACCACTCAGTACATACCTGCTGTCCTGATGACATTATTGATAACCTCCCTGGGGACTGGCTCATTGCTCAGAAACCTGACAGATCGCCTCTTATTCAGCAGCTCGTAAAATGTCTGTGACCTTTTAATCATTTCATCCTCAGAGTAGCGCTCCCCAGTGAAGGGGACATGGGCAACATTTTCATCAAGTCCTTGCCACTCTTCATCACCCTCTGCAAGAAAATACAAGTGGTTAGGGATTTTTTTATGCTGGAGAATGCTGTTGATATTCTTCGCATTCACACCGTAACGTACTTTGTCCTGCACTTTTTTACACCACTGGTAAGGCAAAGTCTGAGGTTCCAGTTGACACAACTCATTGACCCCCAGGTCCAGCTACTGAATAAACACCTTGTTTAAATACAAAGAGGCAGGAGGGTCCTGGCTTGCTCTAGCAAGTGGGATCCACAAAGAAGTCATTGCCTTCTCCACTTCAGCCTGCAAGCCTGCCTGTAAAAGTGGGTTACAAGCTGAAACAGCATTGAAAAAACGAATAGGCTTCCAACCCACTTTTCTCAGCAAGTAAATGTGAACATGTGTGCTCCTTCTTGAGCAATTTAATAAGAAGAAAAGAATCAATTAAAATACTGAAGTTAAGGAGAGAGCTTAACTACCAATATGTGTGAAATCTCCTCTGAAGAGCTGAATGTCAACTTCTTCCATATTCATGTTCCACAGCAGAAGCACTGCAAGCCTTGGCTCTGCAGAAATGCTACTTCATGGTTAAACTCTTTGGTTTCCCGACAATTTCAGTGTAAGAGGAAATGGATGTCAGGCATCCATACTTGGGATAACAACATATCAAATGTAGGATATTGTGTTTCTTGTCTTTAATTTAAGAACTCAAAATGGTTCCCCATTTCACTGAAATCTGTCTGTTTGTATCACAAAATTAATGTTCTGTTGTCTCTGAGGTCTCTTTCTCCCCTACATTCCTAGAATCAGCAGAGAGAGCATTTTTTTGCAACTACAATGTGGAAGTTAAAGCCATTTAAATGCTGCATTTTGACTAGTCAATAGTATTGAGCAATCTGCTACAGACAGCTGAGTCAGGAAAAATATTCCCGTTCTTTTTCTGTCCCTATTAGACTATTATTCCTGAATCATAGCAATCTCCAGTGCAAATTCAAACAGTAATGACTTCTGTGTAGTATGCAGTTGCCTTAGAGATCAGGCTGATCTTTTGTTCATTTTAAAAGCAGTGAAATATTCACAAGTGTGGCTCAGCCTGTGCAAAGGGGTGAAATAAATCCAGTTTCATACACTGAATCTAAACGGAATTGTTCTGGTCCCCAAGCAACACTTCATTTTGCATACAAAGAATTCACCCTGAGAATTTGTTTTGTTTAGCATTTCATGCCTGTGTTGAGCACTCTTGGTCATAGTCTGCAGGGACCTGGCTCCAGGTTAATGGAAAGCAGTGACTCCCTGTAAAAATTAATTTTGTGACCATCTTGAACACTCAAAAAGTAAAAGGGTGCCTCTTGATAATGTTCCCTTTGTGGTTTACACTTAGTAAAGTAGTGATGAGTGCTTGCTTGTTTTGTGGTGTGGGTGGGTTTTCCCATGTAAGTAGAAGAAAATAAGTGAAGCTGATGTTTGGTCAAGATAGTTCAACTTAATAATGAAGTGAAAAAAGAAATGTACTTTCAAAGATTTTGAACACAGGACAAAAGTGAGAATGGAAAACCTCAATACACTAAACATGGGAGTATTGCCTGAAGCAGAAGAACCCAGAACTGAGGGAACTGACACACAAAACCAAAACTCTACTGGCCATTTTTTTTTCTAAATTCATCTATTATATATTCTCTTCCACCATGTGTCTACCATTCTTTCTTAGCAGTTAACATTATCCATATGCTAACTTAAAATCATTATCAGCACCATCTGTTTAGTGCATGCTCTCTATATCTTTAATTGCTGTGTTTAGACATATTCCTGTTTGTACGGTCACGTTATACAATGCCACAAGTGTCTTGTTTATATCTCTATGTGTTCCACCACTTGATGGACAACAGACATGCTGCTACTAAGTCTATTATCTTGTTAGCCACATTCTCAAGATTGCCATCAATTCTGTTGCCCATTTACAGTAGTCATCGAGCTTCCTGCTCTTTAAGCAAATCTGGAATGGTTTTGGCTCAGGCATCCCAAATAGAATCTCCTTTTAAAAGTACTATTTTTCTATCTCTATCAGAAGTTCCTCTCTGGATACATTTTAGGATGATAACTATGTTCTTCCCAGCAGTCCATATGCGAGATTACAATCAGCCTGTAAATCATGCAATAAATTTTACGTCCGTTTGAAGCATGAATTACTAATTACAAACTCACACTGAGAACAATAAGTTGTCATTTCACTTCTGTTGGCCATGTATTTCACCTACACTGACACTTCTCTGTTTTGCTGGCTTCCAGTTTTATGTTATTAAGAAATTTCATTTGTAGCCTCCTTGGTTTTATGCAAATTGCAAATTTATTAACTATTTATTTTTATTGATATTTTATTTTTATTTTATTTTTAAAATTTTTAATTTTAAAATTTATTTATTATTTTATGCAAATTTATTAACAATTGGTCCTGAGACTGATCTTTGAGAAACCCTAGTCAAGACCACTGCATTTGCTTTCCAAACAAGTTTCTTCTCTAGGCAATTGCTTCCTAAGGATACAATTTCTCTCTAATTCTCTTTTCCAGTGTAAAGACATGATTTGTAGGAAAAAATAAATGTATGTAAAGAAAGCTTTCAGATCTTTGGACTTAAATGCTGGGTAACTGACCCTCTGGGGGTTTTGTCTGATTAATGGCAGACTGCTGCAAAATGGGCCACTACAGGAATCCCAGTAGTGAATCCAGCCCTGAACTGAGTGTGACTAATAGGGAACTAAAAGAGATGGATTACCCTACTAGTGGGTTATAAATAGTGGTTAGTAGGTTGATCCTGGAAACCTCAAGAGTGGGTCAGGGATCTTAAGCAAAAGAAGTAGCAAGTTGGAGAGGCACAGACCCTGAAAGAAAGAACCCAGCATCAAAATATTGTGAAAATTACCTCAAACTGGAATACAGTTGCAGGTTTCTTAAGATCTTAAGAGAAATAGAGGGGCTGTTATTTAAAGAGAAGACCTAGTATAAGGAAAACTGAGAGATAATCTGGTTGCTATCCATAAACCACAGGAGGGGATATACCAGGGCTGGAAGAGAATCCTTTAAAAAAAATCAAAAGGATGGAACAGATTAAATGGGTATACAGTAGTATTAAATAAGTTTGGGCAGGCAGAAAAGTAGAGGAGGGTTTTTAACCCATAGCATGAAATTTTGGACCAGCCTTTCAGCAAGGTTAAAGAAAAAAAGACACAAAAGTGAAGTTTTCATGTTCTTTCAGCTGATGACAAAGGCTGGATATGTCTGCAGCAGCAAGAAGATGCACACAGTAATGCATCACGTCCATATAAGTCCTGTGTTCCTAAATGATACAAAACATGAACGGTCATTGAAAAGGAAATTTAAACTGCTACTGCTTCATTCATGTCAGTAGTATTAAGATATGGGAAATCTTTGAAACTGGGGAGAGGAGAAATGCTTTTAAGTGGGACAGGTCTATTATAAGGAGTATCACAAACAACCAGCAGTCTGTTTTCAGAAGAAATGGAACATTTGGGACTTTGTGCATTGTTTTGTAGTCTTTAAGTAAAGTGTATCATCAGTGTCCCCACAAATAAATACGTAGTAATAAAATGCCTTCACTATTAATCTCTGCAAGTGATCCCCAGAATAACAAGGATACAAATATAATTCAACCTCATGTTCCACACCACTATTAACTGGGCCTGTATTTACCTTATCCACCAGTTGTATGGCTCTGAATACATGACCAAAAATTGATCAATATATATTAAGCTCCCTGGGATAAAGACTGAAGTTGTTTTTGCAACAGTCCAGATCTATTCTGAAGCAATGGGAGACAAGGTACCACCACTTTGGGATAGGATGCCTGCTACTATAAGGAAGCCCTTTTGCATCATCATTCAAGGCAAGGTTGAAGAAACAACTTTTTCCTCTGTATCTAACTGGTCCAATTACACATGGCCTAATGCAAGACACAGACAGATATACACATTTACAGGTCAACCTTCCCAATCCACAGCACAGCAATCTCATTCTGGATCTTATAAACGAAGAAAAAAAGTTACAGGATAGATGGGCATGCAAACACATGTGAAGTACTGTCAGTTAAAGCATTAAACAAATGGACTGAGCGCTTTGCACTTAACAAAAGAACTGTATTTTAGGCTGCTCCGAGAAACATCCACCTCTTCAGCTACGGAAAGCAGAACACAGACCAGCTCAGGAGCACTTGGCCCTCACTACTCTACCCTTCACTGCCAAAAAGTGACCCTACTGAGTCTGCCCAAGCAGTTCAGCTGCTTACACTGAATGCTCTGCTGCCCAAAGGTATGTCCCTCTCATGGAAAACATCCCTGATGGTTCCACTTCAGGGAAGACTCGTGGGGCTGATGTCAACAAGTAAGGTCGGTGCTTTTCTAGCAGAGTGCTCCTCTCTCTCAGCAAATAGACCTTGCTTTGGTCAGGAACATGAATCGAAAGGCTTGGTCTTCAGTTGCCCCTTCCCATTCAGGGGGCTGTTGAAAATTCAGCTTGTTCGCCTAGGGCAGCCCTAGATTCTAGCTTTATACAAGGCCTTAAGAATGTTTCATGTTACCTAACTCAAATTCTCTTTAGAGGAATTTTATCTTTAAACACAAGCCAGCTTGAGACATTTAAGTAGAAATTAGTTTGTCTGATAAAGTAAGATACATTAATAAAATAGCAGAATTTACACAGCAGGTAAAATATTCTTTACTATTAAAAAAACCCTCTGTTTACATTCATGTTTCCATTTCGTCATCTAGTTCAGTCAGTGAAAATTTTAACACTGACAAGGTTAACCAGTTTTGATCCTTAATTAAGGCTTTAGCAAAGTAGAAGATCATTATTAACTCTTCTACTCTTTCTTGCTACCCTTCTCACTTAGGCTGGGCTTTCCCCTGCTGAAGAAAAACTTCCCTAAAAATGATGAAATTATTTTAATATTTCCAGAGATAAAAGACATGACTGTTTTACAAAGACATTGGTTTGAATCATACACCATTAAGGGAAAGATGATTATTTTTTACTAAAAGCAAAATAGCAAGAAAATTTAATATTGGGTGACATAGTAAATTGAGAAAGGTTTTATTTAAAATAAATAAAACTTAGCAACAGTACCAACATGTCTATCTGTCAAAAATTTTTTGCAAGCAATTTGAAACTAGTACAGTTTTGAATTTAGCATCTGAATAAAAGGGAAAGCAACTTACACATAAAACACCAAAACTTTATGTATGGAGCTGTGGCAGTGAGGCTCCTTGTTAAGAGCTAATAGGTTTGTTTATGCAGAGGATCTTATTTTTTAAACTGATAGAAACAGCTATAGTCCAACATGGTAATTCATAGATTATCATTTGAACTCCCCACAGGAATTTTAATTTGCAGCAATTTACCTGAACTAGTAAGCCATTAGTGACAAAGAAATTATGGGATAATTTTATACAGAATCTCTTTTGCATTGAAAAAAGGAGAATACAACACATGAACTAATTTGTATGTATTTGGAAAATAATCAACAGGGTTTAAACCCTTCCTGGTATCAACTATTCTCAGAAACTAATAAACAACACTAATTCAAAGTACACTGAACACTGAGAAAAGAGCTACAATGGTTCTTACAAATAGGTCTATGTACAGAAGAACAATATAAGTTTTAAGATTCCTAGAAGCAAACTGAGGAAAAATGTCATTGTGGGGAAAAAATAACCCAGACAGACTCCTCAAAAAGCCTTTGAAACCAGCTTGAGGGAGGAAAAAAAAAAAAAAAAAAAGCTGTATTAACTACAACTTTAAAAACTTCATAGGAACAGAACTCAGTAGATTTTTATTTCACAAGGAAATAAAGTGAGTTTATGGAGCATAGTTGGAAAGTACAAAGACGGAAGGGTACATTTTCTGCTTAGGCTTTTGTTCAAGCTGTGAAACAGAAACAGCTACTGAAAATAAAGGGCATTCTTTACTGGTTCAAATATGCAGCTGAGTGAACAGATTAGCACCATTACCACATTTTATTCTTCAATATTTGATCAACATAGCTCCCAACAAAGCTGTCATGGATATTCTCAGAAGGCACAAATAGAGGACGTCTGTAAAAACTGTAATAAACCCTTTTCCAACTTTATAGCTGTGCTGAGATCAAATATGTAGCACTGGGTGATAAAGTGGGATGACTTGCAGATGGAAACTCGCTTCTTAGGTCTTCCCTTTGCTCACACTAATAAGGCCTGGGAAGAGACTGGGGGGAATTCAGCAGGATCTCATACATATATATACATATGTATATATATATATATATATGTGTGTGTGTGTGTGTATGTATATATATATATATTATATTTTTTTTTTAGTCTGATCTGTGGCATCTGGAGGAAATAGAGATTTACACCAAGAGTGACATGACATGAGGACTACCTCCTTCCTGGGAGCTGACAAGCTCAGGGCATAGCAGCAGTGTTGCGCTATGCATTGTTGGTCTAGAAGATTGCACCTCCTTTATTTGTATCAGCAGATAAAATTCAAACAACAAAAGTGTCTGGGATAAGATTTTTCTTACCTTCTTCTTCTAAGGGATGGTCAGTGCCATCTTTTAAATCTTCATCCACCCATGGGCGAGACGGGTGCTTGCTTTTAGTGTCATGTTTTTCCTTCTCTCCATTAGTCTTCTTCATTATCACCCCAATCAAAATGCATATAATGGCTATAAAGACTGGGGTGAGGGAAGAAAAGAGTGCCATGACTATGGAAATGTGGAGCCTTTCTTCCAAGTTCAGTAGTTTCTCATGAAAAGGAGAGGCTGAAGAGGAAAGGGCAGCAAGGCAGTAAGCAAAAAGGGGTGGATTCAAGGTTCAGTCCTCCACCCTATCTTGCTTCTACTTTTCAGACACCGCCCCCACAATCTTATCTGTGATGGGCTCCTGCTGTTAATAAACAGCTCCTGCAGTTAAAAAAACTCCAGACCCAGATTTATACATTTTCTGAGAAGGAACAGCTTATAAACAGCAAGCAGACCACTGACCATACACATAAATGCTGTCCAGTGCAAAATAAATTAAAAAACCCCAAGGTCTTTCAATACTCCAGACTGAGGCAAAAGACTTCTCCCCTCTAATTTTAATTGTTATGGTCATCTCAGTAATCTTTCTTGTAACAGTGGTTATGAGAAGAGCCAACTGGAAATATGACTTTTAAAAACTAATGACATATCTTCAATGTTTAACTCATAAAATTAGCATTTTACATGTAATCCAGGAATTCAGAATTTCACCAATCGAAGGTCAGCTTGCAGCACCACCCTCGGCTATGTAAACGGGTCAATAGAACAGATAAGTAAAGGGGCAGCATTACCTTCATATAAAGAGTGAGTGAGACAATTCACAGAGCCCTGTATTCATCCTGGATGTTCTGGGGAAACTGAAAAGAATTCAAGGAATCAAAGTAAAAAAAATGTGAGGGCTGCAGTGAATTTTAAAGCCATGTTTCAGCATCTTATCAAAGATTAAAAACCGATAGGATCCTGGTATAATCCAATAATGGTCAATGTCTAAATGCTCAACCAATTTTTTATCTCAGCCAGCTGCTTGGGAACTGAACCAACACAGTAGGCACTGTCTTTATCTGGGGCTGTTGGGACATACTGGATAATGAAATGTCAGATGGCAGCAGGTGCTGAGGGCTGTGCTGGAGAGCAAGGCACAGGGGTACTGGCTGCATGCAGTCACCAGTTCCCATCAGCCCTTCTTAGCAGCTGCTAGGCACCATCCTTCCCAAGCCTTATCTCGTGCCATACAGGGCCATTTCTGATGTCCCAGCATCCATGGCAAGTTAATCTGCATTTTGAATAAGCCCCCCAAGACAAGTAGAAGCAATTGTGAGTGTAGCCATACCGGGAGATGGTGAGTCCCAGGGCACGTCAGCACTGCAGCTGGCACCTGCAGGGGGTCACTGCAGTCCCTGCCTAGGGCACCCCCAGATTCCTCAATGTGAAAACCAGGACACAAAGGGGAGAGAGAACTTGGGGGTATGCACAGGTGTCACCCTGACAGGTTCTCAGTCCATCCCCTACCACTCACACCTCTCATCCCACCAGTTTTGCAGCACCGGGCACATGCTTACTGGCCCCATTTGACACTGTCACTCCAAGGGCTCCCTACCTTCCAATGCTCCAGCAGATACTGCCAGCTGCCTTGAGGATTGGCCTGTGTGTTGGGAAGCACAGATTAATGACCAGGTTGCTGCATAAGGAGAGGAATGTGTGACCACACTGGTTGGCCACACACAATGATAGTCTGGCTGACAGTCCAGACATGTATCCTCTTTTAATACAAGATCCTTGTGTTAAAAGGGCAAGGTCAAGCAAATTGCACAGCTGTGCACATATTGTCCAGACGTGCTTAGAGGCAAAATGAAACTGCCTCAAACCTTGTACCCAGGCTGGGCTCTCTCAGCTGCCCAGCTCAGATACAGAAAAAACACTTTACTGTTGTACTACATCCTACTTCAACACATAGGCCCCCAGGCCCTGTAGGTACGGGTCCTTACAGGCAATATTTGGGATCTGTGTAAGAAGGGTAGCCCCACAACCAGCCAAGGGACCACACAAATCCATCAGAGATGTAATTAAGAGGACAAGCAAAAATTTTACTTAGGTTCCTAATCTAATCTAGTCCAGTAAAGTTGCAATAAACTTCCACCTACCTCTGGCTAAGAGGACAATTTGCTTAAAAATCGAAGCCATGAATTTTGTCTTCCCTGCTCTCCAGTCAATTTGTGACCTGCGACATGTGCTTGCATCGTTGATATATGCTGCATGTATAAAAAGCCCCAAAACTCATACAGTCTACAGGAACAGAAATAATTATCATGGGGGGAAAAAAGGAACATGTAAATTTATCCTTTCTCTCCTTGGTTTAGAGTAGATATTTAAACTCATTTGTCCCACCTGCTGGCTGTCCACTCATGGGGATCCCTAATTGGGATTAGGTACTTTACCTAATCCCAATTAGAAACATTAAATTAATCCATGAGACTAGAGAAGGAACCTGCAATTTCATCAGACACATTTTCAACAGCCTACTCTGTGGCAAGGGAGGAAAATAGAATAGGGGCTGAATGGCACTGACTGTTTCTCCCACAGGGAATATATTAACCCTGAATATTCACGTACACATAAATTAGGATCTGGATGCTTTGCAGCTGAGAATCCATCCTATGAAGAGACAGGTCTGTGCTGAAAGAGAGAGTAGCAATATAGAAGGGTGAATGACGTTGTTTAAAATAACTACCTCTATTTGCAATGCTGGAAACTTTGTAATAGCTCACTGTTCCAGAATAACTTTGACTTCCTTAGAAGTGATATAAATTTTTCTTTTGTAGGACAGAGAAAGAAAGAAAGCTAAATAAAAGTCCCTTTGGTATTAACTTAAGCCAAATCTATTTGGTGTTACATATTGAAAATTGTTACGTTGAATTCAGCCCCACAGAAACCCCACATTACCTTGTATAATTAAAACCTGATTTAGTTTTAAAAACTCTATACTGTAGACATTTAAAAGAGAAACATGATGATGTCTTGAGGAACTGTGGGAAACGGTGGGCGGAAGCCGTCAATTTCTGTATGGTAGACTTCAATCAGTTTTTCTGTTAGATTTTTTTTCAATCCAAGCTTTACAGAAATGTGATTATTATTATCATGACAAGTTCAAGAAAATGTATTACTATTATTATTTCTTCTGTTCTACAGTAAACTCTAAAGACTAGCAGCTGAATTTTTGGGGGTTTTTGAGTCTCAAAAAAGTCAGGAGAAACGTTACAAATAACACTGCTCCTGGGAATTAATGGACCATGACCCACTTCCCTCCTCCCGCTCCCTCCAATGAGACAGACAAAAGGCAGGTATCCTGAGTTATGAAAATTTACTGGAAACAGCAATGAGATAAGAAAAGTGTTTCCTTCTTGCTGGTTGGTGGCGACATAGCTGGTATTTTGCCATTCTGTTGACCATGTCCATGAGAATGTGACAATGTCCATCTTGTCATTTTACTCCTAAAACATGAATTTCCTGGGCAAGTCCCTTAATCTTACTTTGTTTTATGGCAAAACCGGCCTTCAGGAGGATTTGGGTTATCTTCTTCCCTTTCTCAAAAACTTTCTCTGCCATGTTACCCCATATGATGATGCTGTTAATGAACTGCAAATGTTCTGGAGCCTTACCCTTTTCCAGTGCAGCTTGAATCAGTCCATGGCAGATGGTGGGATTGCGCTTCCACCCCTGGGGCAGTCAATTCCAAGTGTACTGCATGCCCCTCCAGGTGAAAGCAAACTGAAAACTGCACTCCGCTGCCAGAGGAATGGAGAAAAATGAATTGGTAATGTCAATAAGCCACATCATCCTCCTTGGAAGTGAGAATCCCTTCTTACTCCTGCCTCCCCATGATGAGCTGTGTGGTATAGAATAACAACCCAGACACACCCACACGGCTCCAGGCTCCACCTCCTCATGGCTACTGCTAAAAATTAACCTGTTCTTGGCCAAAACTAGGACAGAAGTCTCACTGTAGTCAAAAGCAGATCTGTGTTAAAGAGAACAGTAGTAGAAAGAGAAGAATGCTCACAGTGAATGTATAAAAGTGCAGAGTAAGATGAAGGAGGTACTTGCAGTAAGTACAGCACAAGTCTGTGAGAGCAAACATGTTTTTGGATGCTGGCTACAATTCCCATTGCAAGTGTCCCTTGCTGAACATTATCAGTTACATACCTACAAGGAACACAAAGCCACTGCTGGGACCCTCAAGTGATATACTAATATGTGGTGATGAAAGGGTCCACAAAAAAATTTGAGTGTTTATAGTTAAAAGCAAGAAAAAGTCACCACAGGGTATTGTCTAGAGATGCAATAAAATACTACATTTGCTTCAGAAGTGAGTTTCAGACTAAAGCTTGTGTTTTTCCAAAAAAAATTCTAAAGGCTATTTCAACGCCATCCTTGGTCAGCTCCCAGCTCAGTATATGCCTGCTATGGGCAAGGCAGAACCATGCATGAAATACTTAATCCAATTTCCCAATCAACAGATTGAGACAAATGTCTGGGATCAGCTGAAACTTATCTATTAGGTATTGGCATTACTAAAAATATAATTAGCTTAGTAAGTGTCTCCATCTCTGTGACATATCCAGCACTCCCCTCCTGCCTCTGCCAGTGACCAGCACATGGTGCTTCTGAGCAAGGTGACCCTCACTTTTCTGCTGCCTCTTGCCTCTTCTTGCACTCACACATAGAACCACCCCATGCCCCAAGACAGCTGTATGATCTCTTTATGACCCCTGGAGATATCAGATATCTTACCCTGTAGCATTAGATTTGATTATCTTTTTCATTAACTTAGCTCAGATTGCCACAAATGTTATTAGTGCTTATGAACTACCATTTTGAAATCTAACAGTACAGTGGGTAATAGAATCACATCCCATAGCAACGAAAGCACGAGACAACAGAGCACCATGCAACAGAGCAATTCTTTCCATTTGTCCTCAGTATAGCACCCTTCATTTGCAAATTCCCTGTCTTTATGTATTACAGGCAGAAGAAACAGCCTAACTATAGACATAATTCATGAATATCTTTCTAAATAGAATAATTCATTTATTAGGACCTGTCTTATCAGATAAACCATTAGTTGTGCTCAACGGGACAATTAGTGCTCCTAAAAATATTTCTGATTTCAGAAAATAACTTAAATTTTAACCCAGAGACTAATTTACCCCCAGATTCATAGCAGAAGAAGTTATTTGCTGTTGCTGTACCAATGTTACCACCACAAAGCTGTAGGAGTGAGTTTGCATATGGCAGGAATCTGGTAGACAGTAGTAGTGCTAATCACTGAAGTAAAGCTGCATGGGTGAGTTTTCAGAAACTCACTAAAACTCTAAACAAAGATCCTGAAAACATTACTGAACTTAAGTAGAAACCACCAAGGGTCTGGAGATAACACAGACCTTGAAAGCCATTTGCCTCAAATACAGGGGCACACAAATACATAAAGACAAAATGTTATTTTTCCACAATCACTTTTAGGCACAGACTCATAATAGACTATGTTCAAATCTCTCTTATTCTGTGAGTTGCCTTTGATACAACCTCATGGGGAAAAGTAAAGACCATTTCTGAATAGCCCCATGCGAGCACACAGCCTAATAGAGACTGATAAAACCTCTTCAGAATAGGGGTGTTTAGGGAACAGGAAGGAGAGGAAGCAGTGGCCCTGTCCCACTGGCCAGCAAGCTGATAACAGCCTCTTTCAGATAAAATATCACAGCAAACATTCTCTGCACATTGGGCCAAAGGGGGGAAGGCAGGAGCAGAATGCAGAAACAGAAATTCAAAAGGCAGATTCTATAAGACCACACTGCCCAAGGTATGGGGCTGAAGCATATGTATGGGTAGGCCTTAACCAGCTCCATTATCAGAGCCAACATGGTTATCACCATGCCAAAGCCTTACCCATGACCCTGGGCAAAGAGTCTGACCTCTCCTCTTGCTGGCACCCCTGGAGCTGCAGCTCCCCAACCTTCATTCCCAGTGTCACAGAGCCCATACCTGCTCTGCCTGGGTTTCTGGCTACAGCATTCTGCTTCTGGCTGCAGGATGCTTCCCAGGCATCATCGCAGATCTCTCTTCCCTGTCAGCTCATGATGCAGGAGAGTGAGTGTTCACAGCAAATTTATAGTGGTGCCCCACATGATCAGACTTTTCAAATTATGATGTCAAGTGAGATAACAGCAGTAGAAAAATGATAAATGGATGTCCTTTGTAGCAGATGTAAGAAACATTGCTGTTGTCTTTTTGGTGCTAAAAAGAAATACAGGGAGGGGAAAAAAAAGAATAAAAATATAATGTAAAAGGTAAAAGAGGACAAAAATTATCCCCCCTGTTTTTTAGAAGTGGATTTTTATTTCCAATTGCTAATATATCCTTTTTTTTTGTATGTTCACAGAGAGGAAAATTGTCTTTCATTCCCTCCTGTTACGACAGTACAGATGAATGGCAGCATGGAGCATTTTAAATCAGCATTTCAAAGCTTCAGCTGTTCCAGGAATAGCTATTCCTATTACTTCACTTCTTATTTGCACCAAATCAAAACATGGCTTAGCTTATTTGAAGAGTTCCTTAGCTGATTACATCTAAGCCTCTAAAAACTTTATCTAGGAAAACAGTTTCCAGCTATGAACATGAAGGAAGCCTTGAATTCCTATGTAATCATAAATAGCAATGTTCAAAGAGTTCAGGGGATCTGTGGGTTTGTTGTTTTTGGATTTTTTTTCTTCTTCTTTACATGCTTTGAATGAGTTTCATTTCCCAGCCCCCTGAAGAAATCTATCACAAGGCTGAAGCCCTGTCCTTATGCCAAGGGCATCCACAACCTCCTCTCAGCATTAAGGTGGGTCTGTCCATCCTTAGCTCTATCCCGCTCCAACTGCTGTCCTTCACAGGTGTCACACCTTGCTGTCTACAGTGTTGGCTTGGATGGTGGAGTTGTCACAAAGGCTCCTCACCCAGCCTAACAGAGAGCACCTCTCTAAGGGGACTTTGCAGCCCCCGGGAATTACTTCCAAGTGAAACTCTCCCTCCCTTCTCTCAGTAGCATCAGTGGCCAAGCATTAGCTGTCACTGGGACTCTGGTTCACCTGCATCCAGGAAGATGCTCTTCAGTATTTCCCTCTCCCTTGCTCCAGCACTTGTTGCTTATGAAGGAAACCTGGGAAGTAAATGCCCATGCAATGCACGAAGTCCAGATCAGCACATATGCTCACCCAGCTCTCAGGTAAACCACAGAGACATCAGACACCTTCGGAGATGTTTTTAGAATGTCTGATAATGTCAAATATTTTGGTATCCAAGGAGGGTGGGATAGCTAGGTGGTCAGGTCAGCATGCTCCACAGCAGTCCTGAGGCTGGAAAGTCAGCCAAGGTGCTCAGAATTGCCAATCTTGTTCTCATCTCAAATGATCTTTTTAAAGAGAAATCCCAAGCACACAGAGAAATGATCACCACAAAGAACCTGAGAAAGATATTTACATCCTTTCCCCTAAGGCCAGAAAGGAAAACATTTTTCCCACCCAAATCACTGACCTAAGACTTCAGGAGATGCAGATCTCTTGCTCAGCTCTACTGTTACTTTTACCCTGTGTGTAAATATTTGTTTATTAACCTGTCACATCAGATAATCAGCAAATCACTTCTCTTGGGTTGCAAGCTGCCACCTGACAGGTTGCCAAGGGGTGATTAATATTCACCATCTTCCCTCCTAGAGAAAGAAGCTGCAGCCTTCCCTGGCCAGTCCAGAAAAAAATTTAGCCTTTCTCACAATGACAGTTCAAAATCCCAGCACTGTTCAAACAATTCACTTTACTCAGCTAACACTTCTTCACAGACAATTGCTCTCTGAAATTGAAACTGAATATTAGTGGACTGTTTGAAAAATACAACTGTGTGGGACAATTAAACTTTGAAGTTTGCTATGCTACCAGCCAGTGAACTTGGCATGTGGTTTCTCCAGTGGGCTTAGATCTGATTTAGGCATACAGATCTTGGAAATGGGCTTATCTGAAAGTTTTCCTCTGGATCTTTGGGATCTAAATTCAGTGAAAAGCTCAGACTAACTACATAGGTAAAACCCACTGTGCAACTCTTGCCTCTTTTGTCCCACTAAAAACCCCCAAAATCTCAGGCCATGACAGCCATTTGAGATCTACTTTCTGAATGACAAAAAATATTCTCTTATTCCTTCTAAAACAAGGACATGGTCCTTGACACCAGAGGAAAAGTTCACAAAGGGAAATAATGGCTTTATCTGAAAGGCTGGAGGATCTGCCATCACAGATATATAATGACTGTAGACATTGGTAGGAGGAAGAAGAAACTCAAACTCCACAGAGGTTATTTTACTTAAAAACTTACGAATGGGTATTTCTAGAAAATACAATGTGCACCATAAATGAGTGAACTCAGAGATCCAGGCGTTCTGCCAGCATCTTTACCCTCACCTTGCCTTGTCACCAGTATAGTGGCAGAACAGATTTCTTCCCTGCCTGATGCTTCCAGATTATCTTGCAGTAACAGCAGAGTCCCTGCTCACTGCACGTGGAGTTCAGCTTGGGACAGCTCTGCACGCGTGGCCGATGCTCTTTTAAAGGCTGCAAAAGTGCTGCCCCAATACCAAGTGTCTTCCCACCAGTGATCAATCATATCTTACCCTGCAATCAGTGCCCTGCAGTCCATTACAGTTAATCAATGCTGGAACATTTTCTGTGTCCAAAAAGATAAGTAAGCTCATTTTTCAATATTGACTGCAACTGTTTGCTTTTCAGCGTGATTTCACTCCAAAATAAAAAATAATTAGGACCTATATACTGCTTTTTCTGTGCTGCAGATTCACCATGCCCCTGCTAACTGTGAGGTAGTCTGTCATCCTGTGCTTTGCCGGCAGGTACACACATACACAGAGGATCCTGCTATAGAGCTTTGTCAGAGGCTTTTTGCAGCATGAGAACCCAATTGCTCATTTTAGTCAGGTTCGTCTCAGTAAATGAAAAAGCAGCAGAGCTTTATCTATGAAACCAGGCGGGGCACGTGTCCAAGCCCTGATGTTAATTGAGGTGACCTCTGAGAAGTTTTACCTCCCACCTAGTATCAGCTGCCTTTGAGGTTGTGCAGATAGCAAAAATAGAGGAGGTATGTGACCAGGACTTGGTTATTTCCCCTTCCTCAGCCAGTGCCTTATTATACAAGGCTCTGAGGGCTGTGACTGTACAGCTAACAATCTGTGAAAGCATATTTCCCCAGCGGTTCCTTCCGAGCAGCCCGAAAGTGTCAGATGAGGACAGAAGCTGGCATTATGCTACTGGCACGACTGAATCACAACAGGAGCTCTGTTGTTAACCATTTAACTGTCTAAATATATTGCACAGCACTGTCCTGTCTTGTATATATCTGGGGGTGCATCTCGTGCGGTTTGGTGGGGGAAGGGGCAAGTGTTGTTCAGGCTTCTTCTCTGTCCTGCCATGGGGAGAAAGAGAATGCCAGCCATGTCCCATACACAGGCTTGCTTCCCACCCACCCATGCCAGGGAAGGCACTGAATTCTTACCCACGCGTTCGAATAGCTCACGCACAATCAGAGGCAAAAAGTGGAGGGCCCTCTCATTTGGCGATTCCAGCAAGGCTTTATTTTTGTTGCTGAAGGGCAGCCAGGGATGAAAGAGAGAGGCGCGGCCAACATGGCCTGGGCTTTATATATCGTACAAACCGGGGGAGTGGGGAAAGATACAGGTCAGTACAATAGGATGGAGAGAGGGGTGGGGTCAGGGGTCTGCCCAGGTAGGCAGGGTCAGGTTACAGCTGCCTTAGTCCACGTCAAAGACAGGTGGGAGGCTTTTCCCAGTGTATCTGGGTTTCTCAGGCTCGGATGTCTGCCCAGCACCAGGGGCTACCTTCATCCACCCCAACACTGTCTGATTCTGCCCAGCATTATTCCTATTAGAGAAGGTTCAGCGAGCTAATTGTCCAGCAAAACTGTGTGATGGGCCTCTGAACAGACACCAAACTGACAGATCCAAGCAACTGTTCAGCTGTTCCAGCATCCTGGCAATGGTGGCAAACTGCCTCAGATGATGCTAAATCCTCATCTCTTTCAAAACCAGGTCCTTTCATGGCAATAGTTCTGGCAGATCACTGTGATATCTGAAAGTATATCAGCCTTCTGTTCAGAAGGCAAAGGCTTGAATTACCATGACCCTCTGGTTGATGGGCTTCTTGTGCTGGCATGTGGCTTAGGAAAAAAAAAAAGGTTTCTTTTCCACACTCTTCATTACCCTTGTATCAAACCCTCCAGAGGACACTCTGAAAACATGCTGGCACAAACTGACAAGCTCAGCCATAGCGCAGGGGGAGGCAGTAAGTTCAGGCCTCACAGAGACAAGTCTCTCTTCCCTAATGTTGCCTTCTGGGAGCTGCTTGGCAGCAAACAGCTCTGCTGGTTTACCATCAGCCTGCTCATCTGCTCTGTCCACCCATGCTATCCTGCTTCATCTTCCTCCCACTTCCCTCACCTCTTCCCTCTCCTTTTTATTTTCCAATGTCCAACTTCATAACACACTTCCCTTTTCAGCCTCCACCACAGCTCCAAACCCTCTTTACAAGCACAAATATTGCCTTTCCTTACAATTAGGACACAAGAGTCAGTGAAACCTTAACCTGGGTTGTCTGGGTGCTGGCAGAGGAGCTCACGTTCAACAATCACCTCCCATACCATGATTGCCCTCCAGGAAGCACTGCAGGCTCCCCAGAGCAGAACCACCCGGCCTGAGCAAAAGAAAGAAGGCAGCATTAATGAAATGCGTCTGCTGTCATCATTCCTCCTTAAAACCCATCCCCTAACTTGACAGGGTAAATGAAAGGTGACATTTGGGGTGAGATGAAACAAATTTAAGGCAAATTCTCTTTTTGCTGTTAATTTGGGGACCTCTGTTGGTTTCAGAAGGGATTATCTATGATTATTCTAACACTGCCAGAAAATCTGATAAGAAACAAGTCAAGCTCTCCTTTTTCCAACTCCCTGTTTACAATTATAATTGGTCTCTTTATTTCCATAGTATTATTGCTTAGTGCACTGCAGTACCTCCATCCTCAGCAAGATTAAAGTTACTAAGAATCTTAACCTTACTTTTCATTGTTCTTATCAGTTCAAGTTAGCTACACGATGTCATTATGCTTTTACATAATAAAGAAAAAACAAGCTGTACTTCTAGTATTCCTTTTAACTAAATCCATTCCTTTCCTAGGCAGCAGATAGCAAAAAATAATGTCTGTTCTCATAATATTTTATGGTCTTGAACATCAAATATTCCCTGGTCACTGAATCAATTAAGATTCATTGACTCCCATTAAGAGTTAACAGGGCACTGTATTCTTCAAGCAGACATTAATAATAAGGCTTTGACTCTGTGAAACCACACTAGATAGCCAGGAAGTCATTTAAGTTACATGTAAGACTTGGTTTGCAGGAATCAAGAAACATGAATACATTTATTTTCTTCAATGCATTGATGCCAGCCAAAGTCCCCACAGCGCAACTTTAAAATGTGATGTCCTAGTTTCATCATTTTTACATAATCCCTTTTATTATTTAGTTGTGTTTCAGGCAGACAGACAGACAATTTCTTTGATCATTATTGGACACAAGACATGAGGAAATTCAGGGTCTGTAAATTTTCAAATAATATTTTTAGGAAATACTATTCGCTAATATTAGTGCATCATTCCCATTGGCAATTTAAATTGCTACTGCCGAGGCCAGTGCTGGTCAGCACCAACACGCCGTGGCCCTAAAGAGTGCCCTGCAGACAGCGACTCCTACAGGGGCTAAGGCTGTCTCCCCAGGCAACGGGTGATTCGCAGTGATATCAGCTCTTAGTGATTTCAGCTCTTTGCGAATCGCCCTCAAGCCGACTCAGGACAGAGAGAGAAAAGGAGACCGTATGGCTGTTCCCCAGAGGTAGCTTTATTGTTGTGGTAGCCTCGGGGAACGGAAAGCCAAGGACGAGAACTCCCATCCTCCCCGGGAAAACGCAGTGGTTTTTATGGGGAAAGGTAGGGGTGGGGTAGGAACCAACTAGCCAACTGGATACAAGGTATTACCATAAAGGCGCAAAGCATGCTGGGGGGTATCCCACGTGGTCGCCATAACTTTTAGGAAGGTTTCTTATCAAGCCTCTCCTCTCCAGGGGCGTGCCAAGGGCTCACAGCTCTCCACAGTTTCTATAAGTGATAATAGGGACACCTTCATTTAAAATTATATATACATCTGCACATACAGTTATACAGCCTGCCATGAAAAGGGTCTGAACAGTTTTGCTGCATACTTTAAACACAAAAAATCAACTTTGTACTGAAGCCCATACAACCATCCTTGAAACATGATGCTAATAAAGGAAATTTTATGTTGTTCTACTCATAAAGTTTAAGAAGCAAATTAATTTGTCTCACTTGTGAGAACAGCATCACCAGCTCCAGCGGTTATCAGTGTAAAGCAAATAAGGTTGGAATCTCTGGACACACTGTGCTTCTCAGAAATAATTGCTCTCTTGAAAGAGTTAAGAGCCTCTGCCCTTTCTAAATATGGCACAGTAAAAACATTGCTCTCACTAACAAGTATGGTTCAGTAATTGGAAAGTAATTTTAAATTCTAATTCCAAGTAATTTGATTTGCAGGAAATGGCAGTTAATTACGCATGCAAATGCCTCTGTTAGGTGTGGCTGGACTAATGCACAATGCATGAAGAAGGGAGAGCACACAGTTCCATGTGCCTCAGACAGCCTGAGATATCTTCCATAATACTGAGTAGAACAACTTTTTTTTTTTCTGCAAACCACTACCCACTGAAAGTAATTTCCACATGGAAGTTTAAATTAGAGGTGTAGTGCAAGATAAGGAATAACTGTACTCTAGCCAGTTCTAACTACTCTTTGCAGACTTGTGGCCAACATGCCCCTCTGTGACCATCCCTTTCTGCTGCTCTGTGTTTCACAAGGCCTGGCCCTTTCTGCCATCCCAGTTCCGTCTCGAGACCATGAAGAATTTCCAGCATGTCTGAAGGTATGAGTTTACAGTCCAAAGCAGGGCCCAAAACTCACACACAAATGGTCAAGTCCAGCAAAACATGCCCTGTTTGAAAAGTCCTGCCTAAGGCAATGTTTTGACAAGGGAACCCAGCACCTTTTCCATGAGGAGAGGTTGATCCTACTGTGCTCAGTGAGGGCTTTCCCACTCCCTCTCCACAACATATTCCTAGCATGTTAGCCCTCGCTCTGTCACACAAGGTTAGCGATGCTCCACTGGTGCTGTAAGTACACTCACCCACCTCTTTTTGGCTCTACTATGGCACAGATTGCAGTAGTAAATAAGGTTCTTGCTGTCTGCAGTCTGTTTATCCAACCCTAACCCTGTGAGCTAGGAAAATACCACTCCGCCCACAGCACATGCAGGGACAGAGGCAAAGAGAGACTAAGCTGTGCACAGCAGGGACTGAACAACCCCCTCCCATGTGAGCACCCAGCCTATCTTACCTGTCGTTGCTTTAATACTTCCTTTTTCTCTGAGCACACAGTTTTTCACTTGAGAACAGTGTGATGTGTCCCATGTACTGGACAGAGAAGGGACCAGGACACCAGCATGGTGCTGAGCTCCTGGAGACCATCGCTGCAGCTCCAGGATGCATTGCAACGTTCAGTCATGGCTGTGGGTCAAAGTGACACCAATTCCTAAAAAATCACCAGAAGCGATGTCGGAAAAGTAGCCTGACTTTCGAACCAAGACAATTAGGAAGAATTGCAATAGTGAAAAAATTTAGTGGTCAACTACAGAAGCACAAGCTACTTGGGATGATCAGAGTACGAAGGCTTAATAAGGCTTTTATAATGAGAAGGTCTTTCTTGCTCTCCCTGGAAAACTGCAAAGGGACCCACAAATCTGAAGACAAGAGTAATTTGGTTGACACTGACTGCCTTGATTTCCAAAAACATCTTCCTAAGCATTAGAAGAAGCCAAGCATCCATGGAAGGTCTTTGCCCAGTTAGGACATACATCAGCAACATTTTCTCAATGAAGAATAAACAACAATTCAAGAGGGGTCTATGCTGTTCAGTGTATTTATGGAAAATTTAGAAAAGGGTGAAGTGAGAAAGGTTATCAAGCATACTGAGTTATTCAGCATAGTAAGGACTAGTACCAACTGTGAAAAATTGCAGAGGAATAATATACAACCGAGCAAGAAAATACCTCAAAAGCTTTATGGCAGAACTGGCAGCTGTTCAGAGAAAGGCAGAAGAGAAGACTAAAGGTAGAGAAAGCTGCTGTACAAGGAATGAATGAGTGAGGTAGGACACATTAGTCTGTGAAAGATGTGACTTCTGGGTATACAAAAAAGTCTACAAAAAGACATTTTCTGCTTCTCTAACAGTACCAGCAATAGGGGGTCATCAGTTGAAGCCTGAAGGAGCCAAAATAACAGCAAAAAGGGCAGCAGGAGCTCCTCGACAAAGGGCACTACAGCTGATACGAGTTCTTATGGCTTCAAGGGAAGGCTGGACATATTCTCACAGAGGAGAACTGCCCTGGGACGTCATCTAGCCATGAAGTCTCTGAGTTTAAAAACATGAAGGCTGGGAGAACATCCTGTGTCACACATACGTGTCTTGCTCAGTCTCTTCCACAAATCTTCACCTATGGACACTGTCAGAAACTGCACTCTGGGCTGGGTGAACCTTGGGTCAGGGTCTGCATCACCGATGTTCTATTCTAAAAGAACTAAATTCTCTCTCCTATAAGGAAATTTCAACATCTTTCTTTATAAATTGATTCACCTCTGGAGTTCCGTATCAAGTCTACCATTTTCCTTGGCTCCTTCCCCAAACATTTTATAATTCTTTCTGAATTGCATATTTTCTTTTAAATTTCATACCAGAGGCAAGCTTGACAACACTCCCAGGCTCAGATGTAAGAGCAACAACACAAAAGAGCACAAACATAATTTTAATTTAGCTTACAACTTCTAGGCTATTCTCCTGATGATTTCAAGGCTTGCATAAAGCTTTATTACTACTGCCAAAGTTCGGTTTAAATAAAAAAAGGCCTTGCAACCAGAATATCCTGGCACTGCAATATGCTGTCTCAAGTATGCAAAAATGCCTGAGAAAGAACTGTGTGGCACACATAAGGACAAGGAAGATCTCTAAGATATCCATGAGATGATTTGTGAAAGATATTTCAGTCATTCTTTTTGTTTAAAGGTTGAAAAGAGGAAGAAACTGTTGAAATGGGATGCATGAGATCTGGGGGTAAAAAAAAATTAGGTTCTAGTCAAAGTCCAGTCATGATATAGTGCTGAGCACAACCCATGTGTACTTAATGATTTTTTTTTCTCCACCAGATTGCTGCCTGGATTCTCAAGCAAATCAGTATGTCAGGCAGGGAAGAAAGCATACTGCAGCAAGAAAAGAAGGAAAGGAAAATAATGCTGTCATTTTCTATTTGCACATTTCTGATGCAAAAGGAGAGATATCATAGAGGTTATCCCTTAAAGCAGAGCTTGCTTGGAATTTTTGGTTCCCTTCTCACAATCCTCACAAGGATGATAAACAAAACATCATCAGACAGAGCTTCTACAGGAGCAGCTGTCACTGGAAGACATCTTGCTCCTGCTCAGCAGCAGCTTCCTACCTTCTTACCTCGAAAAAAAGCCAAACAAACCCTCCAAAAAAACCCCTAACAACAACGACAAAGAGATTTTTAAAAAGAATCCTGATGTAGTTGTAGGTCCTGATTGTGGCACCATGTGATCCCTGTAACCAGCTGACCGCTGGCAGTCGCGGGGCCAGCACAGTGCAGGCAATGTCCTAGCAGCACCACGCTGACCTGCAGTGCCCAGGCCTTCCTGAGTGCCTCCTACATAGTCCCAATTGTGCCTTCCTTGTCCTGCCTGCTCTGCGCTATCAGCCCAGTTTCTTCCTGATGCCTTACTTTATTAGCAGAATCAGGGAAGAGGCTGAGGAGGGCTCAGGTAATGTTTTGCATTCTTGAGTGTTGAACTACACATGAAAATTGTTCATATAAATGCAGAGAGATTCATTCCACCTCTCCCTTCCTTCACACAGCACTGACAAGTTGTTCCATTCCATTCATGGAATAATGAAGCTGGTTTCCTGGAGGTTGATGTCCTACAGCCCAGGCACTCTCCTGGTCACAGCACACCACCTCGAGCCTGTGGACCCCACCACAGTGGCCCCCTGGAGCCACCCCCCACACACATGGCTCTCTCCACATCCCCCCACCTCATCCTGCTTCCTGCTGGCTGCTGAACTGAGGGCAGCACCTGTTGCAAGGGGGTTGAGCCCCATGCGCTGCATGGAGAAGCTTCTATCCTCCTGTGGGGTCTCTTTGTTCCTCCCCTCTGACAAAGCACCTTCATGGAATTTGGAACAACTCCATGTCTTTTGAAACCCCAAGCTTCCATCAGATCTGTCCAAGTGACTGGTGGGTTCAAAAATTACACCTGGGGGAGGGAGGGATAGGCAGTTTAGAAAGACAGTGTAGCTGCTCAAGCTACATTTCCTTTGGGAAGTTTGACTAATCTTTCCACATTCTAGGTCTGGAATTTTCATTCAGCTATTCATCCAATATTTAGCACTCTTTTTTAAGAGTGAATTTTTTAAGGCTATTATTCCACAAACTTGAACACTTTCTGCTTCCCTGATATTTGAATATACTCTGACTGCTGAGTTCAAACAAGGTGAGATTTTGGTGAGCAAGATGAAACGCAGTAAATCTCCCTGTTTTCCCATTTATTTTCCTTTTTAAAATCCCAGTAAAGATAGAATTCCCTCAAAGAAGCTTCAAAAAGTACTTGAGGTTCTTTATTATGAATTGAAAGGATCCACAGGGAAAAAAAAAAAAGAGAAAGAAGACATTTTTCATTTAGAAAATGGCACTTTTAGAAAGAAACATGCAAGGCTCTAAGCAATCAAGCCACATACCCTGAGGGCCATGATTGCACTGCACCTAACTTCAGCTGAAGCCACTTTACTGGGGTATTTGAGTTACTCTAATGACTACTACTTAGCTCAAGTCCTATTAGTAGAAGTCCCAGGTATTTGGGGATACATTTATCTGGAGCCAATGGACTGTATAATGTCTAACCAAGTATTAAGCAAGTGAGGAAGGTTAATCTCTTTTTGATTGATAGAGGAAGCAAAGATTCACAAAAGAAGCACAAGCAAAATGCATTGAATTTCACTTTTACTCTTAGCATTTTTTTAAGTCATGTATTTCACTTTTACACTTACATTTTTTTAAACTTATTTATATTACTCCTATAGAGTAAGCCTGAAGTATAGGAGGTCAGACTAGATGCTCACATCAAACCCGTTGAAACCGAAGTCTGCATAATCCCAGAAGATATGATTCTTCCAGCACCAGGGCAGTGATGGGAAGGATCTGCATGCATATGCAACTCAGAGATTAGGCGAGAATGCCTACACTTCAACTGTGAAAGGGAGAGCACCTGCCACCTTCACTGGAATCCAAGGGCTGGCTTTGAAAAGTCCAGAGTCCAGGTCAGTGCTTATGTCCCATAAAACCTCGATTGTGACTAAGCAGATAACTTCCTCTTAAACCTCAAAAGTTCTGTCTATCTCCTAAGGAAACTGGTTTGTAAACTAGGCTAGATCAAAGACAGAATCGGGGACAGGGTCTTGAAGGTAGGGGGTAACAATAGTCAAACCAGGCTGAGGTATAAGCACATTATCCAATCACTGTAACAGGAAGTATAACCAGTAACCAAGGGGGAAAAAAAAACCAAAATGGGACCTTTTTCCAGATTCACCACGAGTGCTCAGAACATCTCTGTGCTTTAAAGGCACAGCTTGCTTCAGCCCAGTTCAATCCCTCTCTACTGGAATTGCTCCCTTCTTGTGCCGCAGGCATCTCTGGTGGAGCAGGGCCCACGGCCATTCCTGCTGGCCACAGGCAGGCAACGGAGCCTGTGCCAAATTCCGCAGCACAGCCTGCAGCAGGAAGATAGGCAACACCACTGATTTGGTGTGGAAACAGAGAACACAACGAGTGGCATCCAAGAAAGACAGAAAATTTATTGTGAAATAAAGAAGGCTTGATGCATCATTTTCAGAGAACGCTTGTCTGTGCTATCACAGTAAATGTGAATGGGACAGGAATGCCCCGAGAGCTAGAGGTGTAGATAAAGGCATTCAAAAGGCAGAATAACTCTATTGCTAGATACTTAAGAGTTACCTTAAATTAGTGATAGTCCTGCAGTCCTCCTCAGCTGGGGGATAGAAAGAGAGAAAAAAGGTCTTTACAAAGTAACCATTAATATGCTGTACGTTTCCTCTGGAAAAGGCAATTGTAATGTGTAAATACAGTGTTTGTAATGAGCCAGCCTGGACTGAGACCCAAGAGAGATTAACCCAAGCTTACAGGCATCTAGGATGGGTTTGCTCCTGCCAAGACATCTATAGAGGTCTCTCCCTTAAGTTGCAATTTACATGCTCCTGAGGAATCGCACTCATACCAGAGATTTTGTTGGATTGAAAAAAGAAATGAGGTGACATATTGATGCTGTTGAAAGGTCATATGGACACTGAGGGAACATGTCATTTTATGTTTCTACCCTCTACAGGCAGAGGATGTGAAACATAATCCACAGGAGATGTTCACATTGCTCTAGAGGTTCTTAAGATGTGAATAGCTGATAAAAAACCTAAGTGTTAAGGTAAGATAAGGTAAGGTAGGAAAAGCTGAAGTAGTTGCCAACATCAGAGTCCAGCTGGGACAAACAAAATGAAGGGAACACTGGATTCAGAACATGTATTTCCTTTTGTGTCCACAATAATTATGAACACTGAGGCAAATCTCCACAAGATGGATATAACCAAGGCCTTTGAGGCTCAACCAGATACCTGCAGAGCTAAACATCAGTATTAAATTCAATGTTAGCGGTACCAGCTGGACTGATGAGAAAGGAGGTCAGCATAAAGATTTTTTATCTTTTCTAATGATTTATTTTTCATCCTAGCTTCAGTTCTTCCTTATTCTTCTACCAAGTGTGCATCCGTGGCTGCATATATACCAGCCTTGCTTTCCTCCAGCACTTCAGTTTCACTTCTGCTTACAGACCATTTTTGTTTCTATTTCTGCTTTCCAGCTTCTTTCCTTCTTTGTTCCAGTTTTATCTCTTGACTAATTACTCTTCCTTTCTCCCCACTCATTGTGTTTTTCTCCCATAGCCTAAGATTCTAATTTGCTTTCCTTTTAATTTTAACCTTTCCTGCCTTAAGGTTTCCACCTTCCACAACCAGTATAACACACAGAGCACCACAGGAACAGCTTTCACCCTGGGCTCCCTCTTGATAAAAGCTTGCAAGGTTTGGACTGGCTCTATTTACAATGTGTCTTTCAGATGCAAGTGAGAGGGACTTTTTTCTTAAAAATGAAAAAAAAAAACCCCAAACCCCTTGTTCCTTCATTCTCCTTAGCCTTATCATCCATCAAAGCAGTCAGCCCTTTATAAAACAAGCTGCCATGAGGGAAGTCTGTTGGCAGGGAACCTGCTCTGGCTGGGAAGCTGCCAAAGGTTGTAAAAGCACTGACAAACATCATGAGAGAGAGAAGAGAGAGAAAAGGAAGCCACAGCCAGCGTCTCAGAAGTGGGTTAATATTATAAAAAGGGAAGAAAGGCACCGAGATGTTTCAGAGTTAGTGTCTCTAATGCAAAGCCACCACATTTTAGAAAAAGAGTGATTTAGAAATTATTGCTTTTCTCAGCAGTTACCAGTCCAGAGCCGTTATCACTGCTCCTCTCCCCCACTTTTAGCTTCAAATACAACCAGCAGCTGTTCTTCCAATCCTGCAATGTTGACAGAGCAATATCTTGTCATCAACCAAATTCTCCCCACTTGGAAAACCTCCTATTAATAAGTGTTTGCAAAAACGGATGTAAAGAGTCTCCCAGATGTAACAAATAAAGTATTTCTTTTCCTCTAATTCCTTTTATACAAAATTCTGCTTGAGTGTCCATATGATGTGCCTCATGCTGACATCCAGGGAGAAAGTGAGTAAAGCAAATCAGAGAGGTGATATTTGTATGGAAGTACTAGAAATCATTCAAAGCCTCTTAATTACATTTGCTTCTGGCCTGCAAATGTACATCTGTTCCCACAGCTCCTTTTTTCCATTCACGCTTCTCCTTTCTTTTCAGCAGTTTGCCCTGTCCATTCATAGTGTCTTGGCTTCACTAGGCTGTAAACAATTTGGCATACACTGCCCAGCACCTGGCAAACTGGGACTTGGGCACTGACAAAAGCCTGGTGTGCTCTAACTGCATATATAACTGCTGAAACAGAGTGATACTTATTAATGAAAAGGATGTATCTAAAAGCTAGAACCTGAAAGTTGGACAGTATTTAACCTCAAACCCATTTTTTTTTCCTTTCCCTTTATCATGGTGAAGAAAGAGGTTAGAGTGAAGCACATTTATAGCCTACACCCTGGGAATTGTCTGTGCTCTTTACCCCAGCATCACAGAACTGATGTGAAGTGCTCATCAGTCAAAATGGTCTGCTCATTATCCCTAGCAGTACACTGAGTCACTCTGCCCTAAGGAAGGGAAATTGGAGACACTTATTGGAAAGAAAACTCATAGTATATCTGGGATTTTCATTTCTCAGAAAACTGGTTTGAACAAGCCCAGCATCTGCAGAGGCTACCCAAAGGGCTGTAAGACTGATCTGGCTTTAAATAGGAGAAATCTAAATGGTGATTTGCAAAGCATTAGGGTTTGAGCCCACTTTTCTCTCTACAAATAAACTCAGAAATCCTCCACACACATGCAAAAGAGAACAGGAGAAAGCTCTAGGCCTTTTCTCTCCTCCAGGAGTTCACAGAGACAGTATCACTATGTCACTCAGGTCCAGAGTCCTGAAAGAGAGCAGTAACTAGAGGGGAGCACCTCAGGTAGGGACCTCTGGATTTGCCTGGTGACTAATTAACAGGATGTTCCTGCTAAATACAAACATAAAGATGGTCTGTCAGTACACCTACATTCATGTGTCACATTCTTGTAGTGCCAAATATTTCCCCTTTCAGATCTGAAGGGTAGAAGTCAGGACTCAGCATGTCACCTCCGTCAGGTCTTCCTTCCTGTGGTTCTGGAGCCTCCAGCCAAAGACAACAACGTGAAGAGCTGCAGAAGCTGAGTACTGAGTACATGTCCTCAGGGCACTTGAATCCCAAACCTGGCAATTTCATTCAGCTAGTTGTGCTGGAATATGCTTTCTGCCCTTTTATAAAATATGCAGAGCCTTTTTAAACATCTTCTAATGCAAGTTTCTGAACAAATAATTCATGCCACCCTCCAACAACCTTTCCTTTCTACAAAGACTAACATCCAAGCTGATTTGTATAATATTTGGACTGGGGTTTTTTTCACATTTAGTCTGTATTTAAAACAGATCATTGTGTTTCTACATATTTAATGACTATGATTCATAAAACCTATTTTATCTGGGTTTTTTTTTTTTGTTATTCTCATGTGATTTTGATGCTGTTATTTTTGGCTACCAAACAAGACTATTTTGGTGAGGAGAGAGACTGAATCTTCTGGACGTCACAAATGTTTTAAGAAAAGATAGTGCTTATTCAGGTATACATGAATAATTCGTAATGCAGCCTCGTTTTTAGCACCATAAATTCAACCTATTAATTTGCAAATCCATTTTTGCATTATTCATTTTCTTTTAATTGCAGAAAACGTTAAATAAAGTAGGGAAACACTTCAGTGCTAGGAATTGTTAGAAGTTAGAAACAAATAATATTTTTCATTTAGAAGTAAACCAAGAACAGCGGCACATTTTCCCATATACGATATTTGACCTCGGGGCTAAACACAGCTTGACCTTCTTAGCCTAATTTTTTTGTGGAAATACAGCCAGTGCAATCCTGGTGTGTGTGTATGTGTGTGTTATGGGTTTCCTAAACCCACAGGCCAAATTCCATGAAATTCCACAAAAGAGCAAGATGTCTTTATGCAGTCTCAGTAATTTTCATCTATTTCAGATTGCTTGAAAATAGATAATCACAATAAATAGCCACAAAGAAAAGAGGCTTTTTTCTTGCTCTAGTTTAACATGTGTTTAATGAGAAACTAGGGAAGCCCCATGGAAGGGAGGTAGAAAATACCCCATTTACAAGAAAAGCTCATTCAGCTTTCTTTTTAATTTCAAAGTCTGATGTCTAGATCAGAAAGAACCATCTATATTGGCAAGCATCAACTTTGAAGTATATTCAAATACATCTGTTTTTGTGCTACAGTACCTCCGTACCGTATTCTCCAGAACAAGGGTAGCTACTACATGTAAAGGTCATGCCTATGTCAGAGACTTATCCCAGTGATCCTCATCCTCTGATTTTAGTTGTAAATACTTCTGTCTAAAGAGCACAGAGACCAGCCAGGCAGTTCATGTAATTGCCCCAATGTCCTGACCCACCAAAGCCAGATGTCTTAGCCCACTGCTGCTAAAGAGAAGGCCAGGCTGAAGGGAAGACCAATGACTCCTGACCCTGACAGGTCTCTCTTGTTGGCCATCTACCTTAACACCAGATAGCATCCATTTATTGAGGCAATAAAAAATAAAAACAAAAAGAAAACCAAACCAAAAAACAATGATGCGCAGCTTTGCAACCAGTGCACCGCCCCTCTCTAAAACATTGGTGAAGATACTTGTCTCTCGCAGCACTACCTCAAAATCACTGTGTAGAGATCTTCTGTCCCCTGCAAGAAGCCCTACAGGATACCCACAACAGAGTGCTGGGAAGTTTTGAAGAGCTCCAAGGACTGTTTTCAAGCGAGTGGGTAAATGCTAGTTTGACTCTTGCAACTGCTAATGACTTATTTAGCATCTCAGAGGATGCAAGAGTTCCAAATTCAAACAGGGCTGTGACTGTATTCAGCTGCTTTGGCAACCAGCCAGTAACCAGGAAGGATTGATATGTGTGTATTTACATGCCAGCTGTGAAAACTTGTTGAAGGCATCGAGGTAAGTATCAACTGCCCTTTATATCTGACAGTAAAAATATCAATAATTTTAACAGACACCGAACGATACGCCTCAGACTTCCAATTTTGTTGTCCCTGGTATAAATGGCAAATGCTATGAACCTGAACAGGACTTTATTTTGGGCCAGTCATGCGTGATTTTCCACACACATTGCACAGTGGGGTCCAAATCAGGATAGCCCCTGCCTATGAAGTGAGACCAGATTTCTCACAACACCAAAAGGTTCTTTATTTGTACAGATTTTGGATATCATGCTAGTAATTCATATTTTGGATTTTCTATCTTAGTCAAGAATAATGTATAATGAGAGTGCCCGAAATGTAAATTATCCATAGGGGTGTATAGCTAATAAAAAGTGGTACACTACTTGGAATCTGGCTCTGTACATATCTGTTTTAAAGAAATATTTAGGCTGGGGGAACTCCAGGAGGTAATGAGGCTATCACTGGCACTGTGTTGCTGCAATGGTACAAGGCCAAAGCAAATAAATTGCCTTTCATTCCCTTCAGGGAGGCTGGAGCCAAGAAGAAGCACTAAATGCTCGTAGTCCTGGGCTAAACACCCCTTCCCTGCAGCCTGATCTCTTCCAGTTAAAAATATCTCTGGTTTCCCTCCAAGTGAATATTAAGCTTATGGTTTGAGAAAGCATTTGGAAGAAGATAAATGCAATTTCAGCACTAGGATTTTGAGGGCTAGCCACCACATTTTTCTAAAGAGGATGGTTAAAACTAATTCTCTCCCTCACTCTACACAGCTCACCCCAAGGGGCATTAAACCTCAAGAGACACATCTGAGGACATTCCTAAAGCAGCCCTAAAACCCCAGTTTCACCTACTACAAGGTAGTATGAGGGCCACAGCTCTGAATACTTCCAAATAAAACTTTACAGGATATGCTGCAAACACAGAGCATACCATCCACTCTGTCCTGCTTCTTTTTTCCTCAAGAACATCAGCAGGAGTAACAAACTCTGAGACCGACCTCGGCACAAAGAAAACTGTCCACCAAAAATGACTTGTAGGGCATCCAGGACATTCCCTGTGCATACACGTGAGAAAAACTGGGTCACCACTACCTCTTCCTCCCTTTTTTCTTCCTCAGGTGCTCTGCAGCATGAGGTAAAATCCTGCAACTAGATCAGCAGGATAACAGCATTACAAAACCCATCAATAGATCAAGTGCTCAGGGACACAGAGGTCTAAAACACATTGTGAGAGCCTTTTCTTAGCCAGCAGCTCCCCATTCATCTTATCTGTAGTTCAGTGAAGCAAAGTATTCAATCAGAATTAATTCTTTCTGTATAAAAAGTGAAAGACTGTACACTTAGAAAACCTTAACAGAGCTTTATATCAATAACAGAGGTAGGCAACAGGAAGATTCATCTCTCAATAGATGCAATTAGAAAAAAAAATAACAAAAAAACCCATAAACATTTCTCATAGTTCTTTTGAAACAGCCATTCAAACTAGCTACATTGGGCAAAGCTGAGGTTGCAAAAGTGCTCTTGGCTCAGGATATGTTCCATCGCCACCCACACTGGAAAAACCCCACACAAGAGCATATTTTCTCCTCCTCCTATAAAAAGGGGCAAATGAAATATTTTAGAGCTTTGGGATGACTTTCTTTCGATGTGAAGGTTCCCTGGGCGGAGGTATAGTTGGAAAGCATTCACTGAAAGATTGGGCAAGGGGATCTGAGAGGCGTTAGGTGGAACCCCACGGAATAACGGAGGAGTGCACCTCATCCTGCATCAGTGAACGTGTCCACAGCAGTAGAGCTGCAGCCCCAGCTGCCAGCACCCTGAAAAAGCAGGCAGGTTAAGAACAGGGATTTCCACCTGGAAACCCTGCCCTACATCATTCAGTCATCGTTCCCCACGCTGTCCGGCATGTGGGGCCTCGTCTTCACTAATTTCAGTTTGGATAACAACTTCCAACTATTACTTCTGCCTTAGTCTGAGGGGGAAAAAGCACTCCATGCTGGTTTAGCCATCTCTCTGTGATGTTAGTGACAGAAGGAACCAAGATAAGGGTGAGGGATTCAAGGAGAATCCCTCAAAATGTAAATGCCAACTTGGGAAAGGTCAGCTGGAAGAAATTCTATATAAAACTGAAACAGGGCTGAGCATACATACATTTTCTGCTTTGCTGGAAAAGACCAGAGCTCTAAATCACATTTTTTGATATAGGTTTTGTACCAGGGGAAGAAAAGGCTTTTTGTACAAATTCCAGCACTGCACCCTTTTGTGCATGTGTGTGTATTTTCTGGGAGATTGGGGGAGGGGGAGGACATGGGGATTTTTTTAAACTTTGTAAGTACCATTTGCTGAATTTAGACCAGAAACCCACATCTAAGGCATCCCCAGGGCAAACTGAAAGTTGAACCAGAATAGTCCAACATGTGCCCTTTTTCTCCTCAACCCCCTCATCATGGACCAAGCCTGTATCATACCCAAAACAGTGCCTGAACAAACTTGGCACCAAAGACAGAGGGCAGACCTTGCCTTGCCTCGCAGCAGTGTGGCAAAGGTCTGCAGGAGGAAAACTACAGAGCTGCATTCACTCCTCTTCAGCACATCACACAGCATGACCCAGGTAGTGGCTACCTAAAGGCCACATTCTTTAGTAGAATTACCAGCAGCCCCAGCCAAATACCAAATCTTTGGGGCCAGGCTGTTCTGAAAATTTTCCTAGCAGTTTCTTCTCTCTGTTTGATTTGTCCTCTATAGGAAAGCCACCGCCAAGGGGGAAAACCTTACGCACTAACGAAAAGTAGAATTTTCACACTTGAAATCTCTTTCAGTCATCTACAACTTCTACTTAAAAAAAAAAAGAAATTAATTGCAGATTTCTGAACAGTCGCCTGGTGCCATTCAGCAAGCAGCCTACACATAAAAGCACTCGACACCACATTCAAGGGACTCATTGGGAATCTGCCTCTGGCCTCACCTCAGTTCAAGTCAAGTCATTGGTTAAGATCTAAATATTCTTTCTCTTTGAAACTTTGTAGAGTTTGTTCGTTATCCTAAAAATGCCAGTCACAGCTAACTGATATATATGCATTTTAAGAGTATTTTGAAACTGAGGAAAAATATGATTTCATAGAGAAATCCCTGTACTACATGGCACAGAGTACATGGAAACAAAAATACTAGAACACTCTTTTATGATGCCAGACATATTGAAGGCAAGAACAACACCCCCTTACTTAGTTAGCATTTACAGGCTGTTCACACAATAACCGTCACTCATATACCCATCCTTCAGGAACCTATGTATTCAGTGCATAACATGAACATAACATTGAAATGTTTTCATCTTTTACTTGGGTAAATCACTGATTTTTCTCCTATTAGTAGTCCCCATGGTAACTAACATTAGTGAAGGTGGGAAAAAACCAATGCTAGAGGTACCCAACGTTTTCACATAAATGGGCAAATGAGATTAAGAGAAGACAGAGATGTTTCATTCAGCACTCTTTGGGAGAGACAGCATAGCTCACTGCCATCGAATGTAAGTTTGTCAGGAGAATTTAGCAGGGGAAAAAACCTGGTCATGTAGATGCATAGCCAGTTAAGAAGCTGTCACAAGGTCACTTCCTGAACACACTTGGTGGAACTTTGCCTGAAGGAGCCTCCAGTTTCATTCCCACTCCCCAGGGTGCAGCACCCTGTAACAGCCAGGTTTTGTGGCTCTGGAATATTGCCTTAGCCCTAGTCTTGAAATGCAATAGATGACGTGATGCAAGTATCATTTAAAAATAGAACTATAATAATTGCTTTAGAATTTAAGATACTTGTGTAATGTGCTTCTACTACCAGTCCTATTGCAAACCCAGTGTTGGTCATGGCCTTCACTGCAGAGCCTAATTATTCCTACCACAAAGCTAATCTCCATCTCAGGTCCTTGAAGCAAGCAAGGAAAAAGACTGTGCAGAAGCAGACAGGATTTGACTGGGTTGCAATTGAATGTAGGAGTGAGGGAACCCCAGGGCACAGGTCCATGAAAAAAGCCACATGCTCACTTTTGAATCAATGTATTTTTCAAGCACCAACAGAGAGCAAAAGACATCTCCAGGATGCTTCATGCAAGTCTTGCTTCCTGACCATTTCAGCCTCATGTCAACACACAGGGCATCTGATATGAATTGGCTGATAAAAAGAAAACAAAAACCTAACAACCAAGCCAACTGAATAGCAGAGAATCTTCAAGTGCCCTGTCAGAGAGCTGTGGCTCAGTAGCTGTGGAGGTCTCATCCTGTGATTCAGTCAATGGTTGTTTCATGTGTCAAAACAGAAAATGCTAATAGGGACCTATAACTAAGGCATCCAAGCAGGGCTTAGCCACAGGCATTTTCCTGCCTTCCAGCTTGAAGAACTGCAAGAAGTTGGAGAAGGTTATCAGACATTTCCATTCAAAAAAACTCACTATTTTTTTAGGAGCAGCCAGCTACCATAATTAAGCTTACAGCCTATTGCTAACACTTAATTGATCTAATAACACTATTGTCTATCAAACATGTTCTGCACTGAGTTCAGCTAGAAATCTGGAATACAGATGGTCTTGCAAAATCTCACACTCACTGTGGAGGGACCTATACCCTCATTTATTTAGCAGTCATTGACTCAATATATAGCTCACATTACTTCAGTGCAGATATTTAAGTCTAAAGCAGTGTTCTTGTGATGAAAAAAAAAAAGCACTGAACAGCACACTGAACATTTTCCAACATGGTTAGAAAATGCAGCACCACATTTAATAGAGAAACAAGTAAGATACAGGAACTTAAACAGGAAAAGGTAAAAGCAACTAGCAAGGTGATACGAGCACCATATCATTTCTTGTGGACTAAGCTGGCAGAAGTTACCGCAGAGGTTTGAGCCCACCTCACCCATTCATGTGTCTGAATGTGATGAAATATGTACAGAATGTATATCTTGTTCCTGTATTTGGCTGTGCTGTCTCTTCTGAAGGGGAAGCCTTCAGTGCATCCCAAGGTCAGCATGCAGCAAGGTCTGGACATGCATCAGTCCTCCTACAAAATCACTGTCTGTCCTTGTTTCCTACATATCCCCCTGCATACACACACACAACCCCTCTCCCCATCCCTCTTGGACCCCAGTAGTGGTTTGCTGCTCTGCACTCTTACAGAATGGGCTGAGCTCCATATCCTGCACCAGCCCCTTGCTCTCTTTATATTGAAATCGGAACACTTATGCCTGGTTCCCTTCTCACACAGGCAGAAGCAAGCCTTGCATGGGAGCAGATCTGGTTAAATCACACAGGATGGCATTCTTAGCAGGAGGGATTATGCCTGGAATTGCAATGGGGCACCCAGAAGAGAACGTCACAAAGTGCCAGTCCAGTGGTTTTATGAATGCAATTCACAAAGTCCCTTGACTTCTTGCTTTTGCTAAGGCATGCTGTAAAACACTGTTGTATAGTTCAATGCACACACTGAAAGAAGAGGTCCATTTCTTTCCTACAGCACTGTCTGAGCCACATGAGAGTCTTGAGAACTAAAAGAAGATATAATGCATTCATTCATAGAAGCATTGTAATGGGTGCTAATCAAAGAAAAACCCCAGAATAGAGACACTTGCTTGTCTGAAATCATTGAATGAGCGCCTTGTTATTACACATGAATGACCTCGGGTATTTTCCCTCTAAAGAGAGAGAGACAGAGAGGAACAGGAGACTTCAGTGCTAAAGAGATGACAGAACTGTTTCTCAAGCCAATTTAAATCATATTTAATAATGAATGTTAGAGGGGAAGATGCTTTGACACGTCTCTCATATGCCAAAGTTAAAATAGCATCTACAGAAGAAGACCCTTCCATTGAGAAATAAGGAAATAAGGTTGTGTAGAGGGAAATATTTTACATTGAAATGATGCTGTTCAAAGCAAGGGGGAGGTCTTGCCTATTTTTAGAACATAAGGAGCTAAACTCCCTGTCGCAAAGAACTAAGCAACACAAATAATTTTCATTTCCCCAAGCTCAGATGTTTTGATGCCAGCTGCACTCTCTATAAGAATCTCAGACTCAGAATTCACGTCAAAAGCTACTTTGCTCTCCCAAATTGATGTAATTCAATTTTTGCTGCCTCTGACTGCCATCCTCCCCACCTCACCCCCCAAGACAGAAACAGCGAGAAGAGCTGACTCACGGAAAATAGGTGATCAAAAATTGCCCTCCTCCCACAGGATTTCACACTAATTTGGCTTCTGTGCTCCCATCTTGCAGGCAACTAACATGCTCACTCCATTCTTGCTCCACACCACAATTCCCTGGTCCCACCAGGAGCAACCTGGGTGATTGTGCTCTCTGTACAACCTGTTTTCAGCACACTTTGGGGTGCAAGGATATGAGTGCTTTCCTTTGGTAGCTATCTGTTTAGTTTGCCTTTGGTTAAGGAATACTATTGATTTGCATTTATTAAGGAAACTAAAGGTCACTACCCATAAAGGTCTATTGTCTGTCATACCTTGCTCTGCTGAGGAATCTTAATAGGTAAGCACTGATTCCACCTTTATTACTGAAATCATTGATCAAACCTAGCAATATGTAAGGCATCAATACTAACGCTTACTGCAAAACAGTAGCACCTGCCGAGCTGGTCACACCCCTGACAAACATTACCACTGCAGCGTGAAGACTGAACAGATGCACCCATACATCTATAGCAGAGCCCTTTCTCCTGTCAAAGCCACTCTGCTGAATCTTACATGGGCCTGTCTTCAGTGTAGCTGTGCAACAAATGGATCAAGCAGAGAATAAAACCCCTTCCCAGCCCATGTGCTTCTTCATGAAAAGCTGCCTCACTGGGACACCAGTGGCCAGTCTGACCAGTCACCCCAAACCCAAGGGTAAAGCCTGCCTGCAATGGCCCCAGAGGGATTTACTGGTGATCAGGCAACTTTCTGGTGAATTTATCATTCAGGACAGAGACAAGATTTTTCATGGCCTTCAGCAGTTTGAAAATTGTTTCTGGCTATTCTGTGCCCAGCTGTCTTCTTGTCTGCCCCTGAGCTGCTGCCCCTGTGCAGGATGCTGCAGAGAGCACAACACTCACTTCCTTTTGCAAACAAGCCATATGTCATAGGGATATCCCACTCATTTCCAGAAGTGAGAAATCCTGACAGAAGGGAAAAGCAAATATTTTAGGACTATAATCTTTTCATTTGCCATCTGCAAGCTTGTTTTGTCTTCTATAGCCTTCATCAGCACAGAGGTGCAACTTCAGCCAGCCATCTCCAAGGCTGCTGGAGATAATATGTCCAGCACCTCAGATCTTCTCATGTACACTCTGCAACATGTCACAACCCATCCAGGCACACAGCTGGGGTCGCTGAGACATAGATGTGGTTTTGCTGCCTGCTGGGGGGTACAGACTGCCTGTGCGTCCTGCTCATGGAAGTCCCATTCCTGTTTCATCCTTTAATTGGAAACACCACATCTGAGTGGAGAGACACCCTCCTATGGCTTTTTGAGAGTCTACTTAAAACAGGTGGCTCCAGCACAGGTTCCCTGTGTCTCACAGATGAAAAGGTGGGGTTTTTTCAGAAGCAGAACTAAATGGCTGAACATAATAGGAAGCAATTTTTCCACACAAAACTTCCAGGTTATGGTGACAGAGATGGATGCTTCACCACACTATCTCACAACGTGAAGCCTTGTGGAAAGTTCAGTACTTCCAAACAGAAGACAGAAACATGTTAACTCACTAACTTCTCCTAATGAGAGACAGGAAGAATGGGTGGGCACATATTGTCAAAAAAGGTAAAAAATTGCCATGGGAGTAAAACAATGCACACAGGAGACCAGAGAGCAGCCTTTTATCTGTTTAACTCCTTCTGCTCAGACAGACATACAGCAAACACCTAAATTAGTTCCAGTTACCAACAATGTAAAGCTTTCCCCAATTTCTGAGTAATTACATGGGGTTCCTCCTTTACTTAACTCAGGTAATACCAAGGGAAGCAGTGTGCTTAAAGAGGGAACAGGACTGTGCAAGTACAGGGAACAAGAAATGCCTTCCTAGTAAACTTTCTGGCTTTGGAGAATAGAATACAACAGGTGTAGGTAGAAGAGATGAAGAATAAAATATTTAAAGGGTAGAATTAAAAAAAAAAAAAGCCAAAGGGTACTCACAAAACAAACACTGAAAGGTATTTCTAATTCCTTAACTATTTGCCAAGATTTTCATTGAAGCAATCGCGCTCCTTAGTGATTATTGTATCAAGTATCGGGTCATTATTGCAGACTGGGAATAAAAGTGTCATGCAAACAATTTCTAAGATTTTGAATTGGGTAAAACAGATCATCGGCACTATTCAAAGAGAACACAAAATAGAGCACAGAGGAAGGGAATTTAGTTCAGAAAAGGTTTATAATTTAAAAATATAAAGTCAGAACAATATAGGATAGGAAGAAAATGAAGTCTCAGAATAATTTTGCCCACAGCAGAATAATCTTGTACCCCTATCTTTTCCAAGACAGATTGGGGTAACTTGTCCTAACCACTTGTAGTGATGAGGCATCACCAACACTGCCACTCCAGAATCTATTCCAGTGCTTTGTTTTAAGAAAGATTTTTCTATGTCTTATTTGAATCATCTCTGCTTCACATCCAGTAGAGTCAAAACCACTACCCCTTTTCCCTGGCTACCACAACTATGGAAATATTTTATTTTCCTTCTCCTCCTCTTAAGAGTCTTTCATGTATTCAAAGACTGCTTTGTTGTTTCCCACAACCCCCTTGCTTCAGATTAACCAATCTCATTATTTCACCCAGTGGGTGATGTCTTCCAGTCCTCTAATCATTCTCACAGTTTCTACACATTCATCCTTCCAGGCAGTCCTCATTTTTCTTCATTCTTACCACACAAAATGAGGTGCAAAGCTCCTGCCCTGGCCTAATCAGAGACAGAAGCAGGTATCTGGCTGATTCCCGGTTTTTCACCTTCCTTCCCCAACCAAATGCAACACTGGCCTTCTGCACATGGAGCTGCTGATCCAGTTCATCCTGTGCTTCTCTGTAAGCCCCAGATCCTCTTGTGGCAGGCTGCTGTCTTGGCACTCACCTCCCTTCTCATGGCTCCATCGATGGGTGCACATGCTGGCAGACTGCCTCAGGGCAAATAATGACTGCTTCCACTTATTAACTACCTACGGGTAGTACCTTGAACTTATTCCTATAGAACTGTCTCACTTCATTTTCCAGCAATTCCTTCAAGTTATCAAAATGCTTTGGGATCCTAAAAGGAGGAAAAACCCAGTATATACTACCCAAATCCCCACTTGATCCATCCTATCACTTTGACTACAAACCTTTGACGCCACCTGAGAAAATGGGTACTGTATAAATTTTGATTCTATGCCTCAACAATTTAATTTTGACCATTTTTCTGTAGTTTACTTAGAAGGACAAGTGAAAGAGTGTCAAATGCCAGCTCCTGCTGATTCTTTCTTACCTGCCAATGGATTGCTATTTTAGAAAAAAAAAATTAAGATTGGTTTAACACCTTGTTCTTGACAAATTCATAATGGATACTGTTTATTTTGTTATCTCAAAATATCACATAATTATTTGTTTCAGAATTTATCAGAAAACTGAAGTGACTGGTTAAAAATAACTGACCTACTTCCCTTTTTTTAAATTACCAGTATCACATTTGAAATTTTCTCATTGTCCAGGACCCTGACTGTTCTGTCATCTTCTTCTCACCCAGAGGATCAGAGACTGAGTCATTTCAGGATCACCATCCTATTCATTGCTCTCTAGCATAAACTTTTCAACTCTTCCCTCTAGTAAGAAAGAAATCTTTAAGTACTTTTCTTCCCAGTTGCTTTTGCCACCTGGTATCACAACTCTCCACCAGTATGCTAAAAATTGGATGAACCATCTGTATTCTGTCATGTTTGTTTTCAACAAATGACTGGGTAATTAAACCCCCATTAACAACACATGCTCCTCTGAAGGATTCTGTAAGTTCATTTTTGCTGGGACATCTCTGCCAATCCTTAACAGCAAGCAAATTACATTTGGTGATTTGTCAGTCTGGGGAAACTAGATGTAAATTCACAGGGATCAGATCTAGGTTTTCCTCTGTCCAGTGTCCAGACAAAATTGGAGAAAGGAAGAATAAACATTTATCTGCATTATGAGAAGGTAGACTTCAAGAGGAGAAAGACTGCCATGCCATAGCGGCAGCCCACAGCAGCTCTTCACTTTGCACAGTGCCCTGCATCACAGAATCCAAATCTGCAAAGATTTACAAGGGTTTAAATCTTGTATCTGAGAGCACAAGAAACACCCTCTTGGGTGTTTCTAACCTGTTGGGTTAGAGTAATGGTCTGTCTAGGTTGACATTCTGAACATGAAAGATCCAAGCTACAGCGTGCCAACAAGAACTGCTTTATCCACGTTCTTTGATGCATGTACAAAACTTGAGCAGAGCAGCAAGGCAGGATGTCCCTGCAGCGATGGGACTTTCCAAGCCAGCTCTGTTCATCCACTTTTTCATTGACTTTCTTTTTTCTTACACTAACTGGCTGAGGGTGGAAATCAGACCCACTGTACATCCCTTGATCCTCTCCAGCCCCATAGGTAGGGGTCATACATAGGAATTACAAGGGAGATCCACCAGTCTGCCGCCACAGCGGGTACTTGTAACAATGTGTCACACAGGCAGAAGAGCAGTAACTTCACCTTGGAGATCTTCAGAAGTCCAGGCTAGATGCCATCTAGTCCTAGGAAATTATTAACTTACCTGCTTAGTCAAACCTGATCTGGGATCTACCTGCTGTGAAAAAAATTTGTTGGGTGTAGGAATCTCCCCAGCAGCAAAGACACATGCAAATACAGAGAGGTTCTTGGATATGATGTGCTGAGAACATCTTTCACCTTTGGCCAGCAAGTGGTCCCATTGAACCCGTGTCTGGCTTCCCCATTCTTATGCATTTGAAGAACATGTCACTAACAGCTCAAGCATCATTAGCAAGGTTCTCTTCAAGTTTTAGGAGGCTTTTTTTTTGTCCTCCTAATTGCCTGTTTACTTGTCATAATTTATGGGCTCTCTTCATTTGGGCAATTTTCCCTTTTTTTTTTAATATCAATCCATTCTTTGTGATAGCCTCAACTTATAAAGCCTTGAAGAGATTTTACTGGATTTATGTTTTCTTTCTAATTGTAAAGCAAAATTTACCTCAGCTTCTAAAACTGTAATTTTTAGAAGCCTCAATCTTCTCACTTCCTAGACTAGTGTTTTCAAGGTTGTTCCATTTTCTTTTTTGATAAATTGTCTCATTTCCACAGAGCACCCTGTCTTGAAATTGAATATTCATGTTCTGAATTCACTTGGCTTGCTTTTGCTGAAATCCAATCACGTTGAGACAGCTACCTCCTGAAGTAGGTCTCATGCACCACTTGGGTCCAAACAGAGATCAGCATCTTCTCCTGCAACTTGTTCTACACAGCAGGAAACGCTGCATGTCAAAATCTTCTACCTCCACACCTTGCCCTGACAAGGCATCCAGCCAGTCTATAGAGGGACGGCACAGCTACCCTCTTTGCTGTCTGTTCAGCAGCTGCAGCTCCTCTCACCTCACATTGCCCAGTCCTGTTATGTTTATCAGTCCCTGTCCTTAATCAGGAGCTTGTCACTACAATCTCACCTTGCCACCATTAACTAGGGGTTCTACGGTGTGCCTCTTTTCCTTGGAACATTTTTATGCCATTACACTTCATATTATCCTTCAAATACAACGTCACTCCCCCACCAATATGTCCAGCTTTCTTTTCCTGCAATATTGGTAGCCTGGCAACACCATATTCCACTGATCCTACTCCTCCCACCAGGTCCCTGGGACAACTCTCATTTGAGGCCAGGAATGCTCATTCTCCCATCCTCATTTCTAAACACTAAGCGCTGCTGTTAAAGCATGGATTTGTTTTTTCCTAGTTCTGTCACTGAGCATTGCTGGCCAAGAGGGACCACAGGCAGCCTCATTTGCTTTTTCATTCCAATCTGTTTATTTCCCTCCCAGCCTTTTCAGAGGCACAGCCTGACCTCATTTTAACCATGGCATAGCCTGCACAGGTTCCTCTTGTCCCAGAAGTGTCCTTATTTCCTAAAATACTTTAATCCTACCTTTCTGCCCCATCACCCTCTCTGCGAAGACACTTTGCCAATGGGAATTGCAAGGCAAGCATCCTGCTAGAAGGCCAAGGTTCATCTGTCCACATGGTCCTCATTTTGACACTGGCACAGACTGATACTACCAGGAGAGGGTGGGACCAGTTCTACCATCTAAATATCACGGAATCATAGAATGGTTTGATTGGAAGGGACCTCAAAAATCATGTATTTCCAAGACTCCCACCATGGGCAGGGGCACCTTCCACTAGACTAGGTTGCTCAGAGGCCCATCCAACCTGGCCTTGAACACTTTCAGGGATGGGGCATCCACAATTTCTCCTCAGTCCCCCTAAGATATCTGAGTTTACCACACCCTGCTCCTCCTGCTCCTGTGTAGAGAATGGGCTATGCACAGACTCTGTGTAACATCTGCTGGTACTGCAAGGCACTTAAACAGCACTAGATGGCTGTTGTTTAGGCAACTGAATTGAGCTGTTTAGGAATGTGAGATTTGCCCTGGAACAGCAGGGAAGGGATCCCAGACTGGAAATAGAGACATGCTTTGGCACAGCTAGTTACAGTAGACAATAGATGGTACTTCCTCTGAGGAAAGTAAGGAAGAATAAGGAAGAATTAAAGGCACTTTTTCCAGAGCAGAGATACTAAATCAATTTGATTCTAGACATGACAGCTATTAAAAAACAAAACAAAAAAAGAGTTCAAAAAAACCACTCTACAATAGCAGTGAAAACAGAAGTAGCAGTGCAAAAGCAGCCAGAGATTCTGGGCCTGATGCTTTCTTTTGGGTTGCCCCTAATGCACACCTCATGACAGGATCAGCTTTTCTAAGCAGGGCAGCAATGAACGGTGTGGAAAAAGGTCCCAAAAATCTAGGTGAACCCTAGAATGCTCTGGGGTTTTACATCACAGTTCTGATGGTCACTTTCAGAATTTTTTGTTTCCCTGAGATCAAGGACCTTTCACCTTTGGCCAACAAGGCTATCTACTACATGTCTTGTTATTAGCCACAAGTTCTTCAAAGTTAGATTTGTAGCACTTTTGCATTGTATGTGATTTTAAGCACAAAGTAAGGGATCTCAAACAAAATACCAGAAATAACTATTGCTAACATCATAATTAGGTGTTCTTCAAACCTGTAACTTTCAGTATACTGATTAAGGGCTTTGTAGGATAACTTCTGTGCTCTTGGGGGCTTTCAACATCTACACAAAAGCACCAAAAGAAGGCAATCTTGCTGTAGAATGTGTAATCAAATTGGCTTTGCTTTTTCACACAGCTACCATGTCTGCAGGTCCCTTTCAAATGCAACATTTTTCCCCTGTACAAAAATGTTCTTATGCATGACCAAGGACACTGTCTAGTGCCACAGTACATTGTGCCATGCCGTCATATATTGTGTAATTCCTTTTCCTTTAAACCACTGCACATGTGTTTTTCTTTGGACCCTGGATCCAAGGCCAGCAAGAGCAATGGACAGGTCATGCTGTGATTTCCCCCAGAATTTCATGGAGTGTTCACTTCAGACTTCAGTGGTTTAAAACATCATTCACTGATGTCTTTTGTGCATGTCTTAACAAAAAGCATGTACTTACTGGTTGTGAAATAGCCCCTTTATGGGATACTCAGGGCTACACATTGAAAAATATAGGGCAACTAAAAGTAAAAGTTTTCCTTCAAGTGATGTAATGCCACAGAGTAAAAGGGCAATCCATACTTAACCTTGGATTAATAAAAATGAACTCAAATATGGACTAAATACATAAGTACTTCTGATTTGGACACAACTGAGCTCACAGGTTCTCCAGGGGCAAAATACAAATTGCACAGCCACCCCTGGAAAGTTGATGGGGCTATGAAGCAGTGACTCACTGAACATTTTACTGACTCATATTATTAGTTCTCAAACATATTAATAAAGTATTGCACAAAGAGATTTTTAGTCCTTGTGCATTAGTCCTCTTTGGCACTGTTTTGCAGTGTCAGTCTTTTGCCTTCTGTGAAATTATTCCTGATCAACAGCAATTAAATAAGAAACCAACCAAGGGTAAGCCCACTACTTAATGTGAGAAAAAATGTAGCAGAGGAGAGTTTCAACAAATGAACTCCAGTTCCTCTCTCCTCTCAAGAGCAGGCTGCAGCAGTAGTTATCCAATTTAAACAACACATATTCAGTCACTCAGCAGAACTATTAGAGAATTCTAGGAAATACCACTTTTGCCCTAAGACAACACCCAAAGAAGCAATCATATATTTTTTCATTATTCCTTCATTTCACAGACAGATTTCTAAATTAGCAAGGACAAAGAAATCTCAGATCCTGCAAAACCCCAGCAAACCAGCGCTAGAGTTCAGCAGCAACCTTCCCTCCACATTTGTGCTGAACTAAAACCATGACACTTGGCCAGGAAGATCTCTTGTTCATTGTCCTTCATCCTGAGAGAAGTTGAGCCTAGTGCCTTGGAAAAACTGCAGTTTGAGTCATTAACATTCAGCCTACACAAATCCTCTCTGTCCTAATGCCTGGGCATTGTGCTCCCTTCACAGCATCCCAGCAGCTACTGCGCAGTGTTGCAGCTCGGTGCTCAGCACCGGCCACACCCCTTGCAAAAAGTAGCTGTGTTTCAGTGGCAGATAAAACAATTATTTAATATAAAATCCTCAGTACAAAAAAGCATTTTTACTTTTCAGAGCAAAGATGCATGGGATAGAAGCAATCAAATGCAAAGCTGTTTAGCTAAAACTCAGAAGGGTTGGATGGGGTTTTACTTTTTGTTACATAAACCAAAATAAGCCTATTTTAGCACATAGGGACATTTTCTTAATGTTTTAAATGCTGAATGGCTTTGTTTCCAATCCAAAACGTAAAAAAATTGTACTTCCAAGCCAAAGACTTTTTTTTTTTAGATTAAAATCACAAAGGAAAGAAGGAGTGTTGTGGGGTTTTTTCCAGCAAGTTACATGAAATGTGGTAACCAGGAGCTGCACAATGTGAGATTAGAAAACCATATGAAGTGATGAAATGATGTATATAAAACTTCATTTTGCACAGCTCCACCAGGGATAAAAGTGCTACTTCAGTGAAAGATATTATTAGAATTTGTAATGCTCTTGCCATGGAAATAGCTGTCATGTCACCCACCAGGATTATGGGTGGACAAATAAGAAAAGCAGATGATACATGAAAGCAGGAGAGATGGAAGCATTTTTCAGAATTAGACAAGGGAAATGAAAATGACATGTAAGGTCTAATTGGAATTCCTTTAGTCACTTGGAAAGGATATTAAAAAGCCTTTCTCAAAGCACTCTTATCAACATTTTCTTCAGGAATTAGTGTACAGCATAATTTAGTCAGTGCATAAGAATATTAATTTTTCATTCTGTGAGCAGGTGGCAGAAAGCCTGCACATATTAAAGCCAGCCCGTGGGCCCTTGTTTGGGCTACAGCAGAGAACACAGCTGGGGAGGAGCAGGCAGCTGTCTGCCCCCTGTGCCCAGCTCCTGGGACACTGTCCTGCCACAGCCCTCAGCCTCAGGACAGCCTTAACCTTGCCACACAAGCTCACCAGCAAGAAGCTGCAGGAACACATCTGGGAAGCTGAGCTAAGGGACTAGGAAGGGACATGTCGCAAACAGGGTACTTGATTCATTTGTGCTTCTTCATCCTGCTCAACAAACCATGCAGATAGCAGCCAAAAGAAGTATTTAAGATACAATCATGTGTCTACTGTCTTTGAACACCACCCCCAATCCCTAAACACACTGACCCTCACTTCCAGTACAAACCTACCTTGGAAGCAGTGGTCAACACAACAGTAATGAAGGCTGAAAATAAATGGCCCATTAGGGAGTGAGAGCTGGCTTTTCCAACCCAGTAAGGAGTTTCACCTAAAGCCTACATACTGCTCAGCTTCTCTGGGAGACAGCAAGGCCCAGAGGTTATGTCTGTTGGGGAAGGTACTCTCAGAGCAACTGGAGAAAATACACAAGACAATCAGTGAGCATCCTCCTGCCACTCAGCAACTGGGCAAGGACCAGCTCTCATGGACAGGAAAAGCTGTTCATTTTCCTCAGCCCTCCTGGTGCAGTGCACTTGGTGGGCAGTCTTATCCAAACACTTCTCTCTCAGGACAGGCTCAAGTACCTGAAGTGCTCCACTTGTAGCACATATTTGCCATTAACCCTCCCAGCCCAGGCTGGAAATTTGATTGTCCTTTTATCTCAACATTATGCATAAACTGCCAACATCACAGCCTCAGTGAAAAACAGGTAATGTGAATGGATACAAGAAAAAAACCCTGACCTTTCACCTTCTTCACAAGCCTAGCCAAGACACAGCGATCCACATAGGAATCATTGCACTGGGACTAGTCCATGGCTGAGCACTGAAACTGCTCACCACAGTCACTGCATCACAAAGGGGCCCTGACCAACCTATTTTGATGCTAAGGTTAATGCTGTTTTTAGAAAGTAGTTAGATTAAGTCACCTCCAAATATTCATTCCACTACTACTATTCAACTCTATTCTTCAAAGAACTTCTTATTGCATCTTATTGAAGAGTCCCACTTTTTAAAGATAATCCTGAGTTATAACCTCACCCCAACTTCAGTTTTCACCTATATTGCCCTTACTGCATTTAACAGGGATCCTTCATGCAACATTTGGGGTGAAATGAACTAGAGCAGGCGCTGTTGAGTTCCCCCCCCCAGCATTTATTGAAGGGCTTATGTTGTTCCTCCACACATTGCAAAATTGGCTTCTTTTGACAGAGGAACAAGTCCCTGATATCAAAGCAAAATTGGCATGACATACTAGGAGGAGAAACTCTTCTTTATCAGCCCTCCCCATTCTCTCTCTCAAACAAGGGAATGACACAAAGTCTGTGTACACTCATTATCTGGTCTCCAAGAAAAAGCCTTGGAAACCAGTCTAGTGAAGTCAGAGCAGAAAGTGCTGTTTTACCAAAAGTAGTATGTTCTGTTTTGTTCCCTAACATGTTAATAACTCCTAACATTTCTTCTGTTGGTTTTATTTAACCATCACAGAGCCTTGACCACTACTAGTGTTTTCAGGTGTTTGATGTAATCCCAGAACAAGTTCCTGAATCATATCTCCCTGCTCCGTCAGCTCTTATCAGACTATCATTTTATATATGTGGAGTCATAACTGTTTTGCTCTTACATGCATCCCTGAACATTCATTTATGCTGAATGTCATATGTAATTTCTTTTTTTTACTCAGTCACCCACGATTGGAAGGTTCTTCTACAGCTCTTCCCCGCTGGTCCTGCTTCTTACTAATCTGAACAATTTAATGCTGTCAGCAAATTTTGCCAGCTCACAGCTAACCCCTTTTCCAGGTCACATAAAAATCCACTGAACTGCACAGACCCCACAAGCTCCTCTGGTGATTTTTCTCTGCTGCAAGAACCACACACTTTCTTCTGCCCTGTTTCCTGGCTTTAAACCTGCATAAGGATTTTCCCTTCTGGGGGTTGGCCAGGAGTAACATTCCAGGAGGCAGCAAGTGAATAGCCCCTACTCTGTCTAAGATTCAGATCTTCAGCTTGCTTGGCTGGGCTCTGTCTGTCTGATACACTACACTGAAACCACACCTCTGAATTGGTACAGACCTACATCGGTAACATTTCTGCCCCACAGACAGAAGATATACAGGTACATTGCCTGCTTGGCTGCACCTATTCCTTACATGCCAAGGGCCTGCTAAATTAAAAGGGGGTCTATAAATTCACCAGTGCTGTTTTCATCAAGATACTGTTCTCCTGGTTTCAGGGCAAACTAGAGCCTGGTGTGCAAGACTGCTGCAGAGATGTTTCCTGCTTAAACATGGCTGCCAGGCACCAGCCATTACATGGGTAAGTGAAATCTGAGAAAAAAAGTCTTCTGTCTCTTGTTTTTGTTTACTGCACAGGTTTTATTATGTGACAACATCTTTTTTTTTCCACAGCACTCTTCCATTTATTTACTACATAGAAATGTTGGGGTTTACTCTGCAGTTATTTTGGTTTACCCCTTTATTTTTCTGCATGAGGCATGACTTAATCCCTGCTCCAGAGAAAGAATTAGTTGCTTCCTCCAGTGTTTTTCAAGACTGTCATCCTATCTGATCTTCAAGCACATCAGAAGCATTCAGATGTCAAATGGGGAAAAATACATGCAAACCTTGCCAGAGTTTAGACATGCAGCTGACTGCTGCCACTCGAAAGAAAAGCACAACTGAGACCCAAACCTGGTTTACTTCTTTTACCATCTGCAGCACCAGGGAAGATGGGATATTTTGCCCGAGGCACATTCTTCCTGACAGCAGAGCAAGAGTCAAAGAGAAAAACCTTGGGTTGTTATCACAGACTTCGAAGTAAAGGCTGCTTTGGTGGACAGTGTTTTGGGTCCTCTACCCATGACCCAAAACCTGACCTCTTTTGCCTTTCAAAGCTAAAATGCAGAGACACTAAAGCTTCTCAAATAAAAAGTCACCATACATTTTACCAGCATAGTCACAGCAATGCTCTCCATCACAGCTTCAGAGCATGAACTGGCTGGGAGGCAGTCCAGTCCCCATTGACAGCAGGGCGGTCAAGCAAAGCCACATCAAGTCAGTCACAGTTTTTTCTCTCTCAGCCCCAAAAACCTTCATAACCCCTCTGGGCAGCTTTTCCTATGCAGTACACATCCCCTTTTACCTTGGGTCCAACCCAAGCACCCCATGGTGCAGTCTGTGGGCATGGCCCCTTGATAAACTGGGGAGAGATTTGGGTCCTGCATTTTTGCAACTATTTTTCAAGTACTTGTGCACTTCACCCTCTTCTGTGTCAAACATGGCTCTCTATAAGCAGATCCATATTTACCTTGAATTTCTTTTAGGAGCTACCATACCTGCAGAATTCCTTCTTTGTTACCATTAAAATCTGCCTCAAGTCTTTGCTCCAGCTGGGCTTTTGTCTTCTTGATTTCATCCTTAGGCACACAAGGGATGCTTTTATACTCCTATTGTCTATCCCCACTTCCATCTTCTTCGTGCTTCCAGGTCTCATCCCAGTTGTCTTGAAATGCTGTTTTTCAGACACATTCAGCCTGGGGCAGACAGCTGGTATGAAAAATTACAGCCCAGTCATACCTTCTCAGAGTTATAAGTAACCAAAAGGGTGATCTTATAATAAGCAGAGTCAGGAAATGTCAATAATTAGTAACTCTAGCCCTCCCACTTGTAATTATTTACGGTCAGCTATTGCAGCACTCACTATGCTCTGGCCATATAATCCTATTAAGCAACCTTGAAGTGTATTCGTGTTCCTCAAATAAATATAGCACTGATCTGTCCTAGCAAATGAGTGCTAGTACTTGCTCTATTTAATGTTATTGTATTATCTTCCACTGTTTCTGCAGCCCTAGACATTTTTAATTTATTTCCCATATTTATATCCTCTTTTTCCTCAGCCACATCTTATTTTATGCTCTCTAGTCTTTGCCAAGATTTTTATTTGGATTTTTATTACATCTGATGTCACTTGCTTGTACTCTGTTCTACTTTTTTTCATTTCCTCTCAAGCTGTTTCCTGCTGCTCACATGCTTCTCCTCTGCACCTCTCTCACACAATCGGTTCCTATCTTCATCTTTCTTCTCAGACAAAGCTCTTCTGACTTCACACAAGCCCTTGTCCATATATTTTTATTCCAGAGTAATCCAGTGCCACACATTATCTTCCCTCCTGCTGCCAGGAGATAACAGGCTCAAGTGCAGTGTTTCCCTAGGACACATTCACTCTCTTCCTTATTGCTAACCTCATCCCTGACCCTTATGGCTGGCAGCTGTCCTGGGCAACCTGTGTTTGGCAGCCCAGATCCAGGTGCAGATATGTCCTCAGTCCACCCACAGAGGCAACAACCTTTTCTGAGTCTGGTAGAGCCATTCCTGTCCCTTGGCTTCAGTGGACAGAGAGGAGATGCTCTAAACAGGATTGTTCCTGCATCCAGGCCTGAGCTGGGTGTTGAGTTTATTGTTTGGTTTTTCTCTCCTTCTCCGCAGGGACCTGAGAGCACTGTTTTACATTCCACAAAAGTCATTGGCCTTTCTTGGAGGATTGAGGTCAGTAAGTCATGTCCACTCCTCCCACCCAGGTGCTGTAAAGCCACAGAGATGGCTGCCCGTTGCTGTTTCTGGATGTCACCAGCAACAATGGGCGGGGCACCATGCCAAGCTGCTGTGGCAAGAAGAACAATATATCCAGCAAACTTTGAGGCAAAGGCCCCTGGCCTGTACTTTCTGCATCATCTTGGGCAAGTCCAGTTGCTTCACAACCCCTACTGAGAACAGAGTTTTCCTGAATCTACTTCGACTCACACTGGCCTATGAGATACCCTGAGAATATACAGAGCACCATGAATATGGATAAGATAAACACAAATTTGGAATAAGAAATCAAGAAAGCTGCCAGGGAATGTTTTCTATTTTCTTTGCCTGGGGGAAGCACGATAGCTATCCATTCACTTTGGCAACATGCACCCACACAGAAGGGAAAATAGAGGGAAGCTGGCAGAGCAAGAGCTCCACTGTAGGTCTACAAGGACATACCACAGTGAGGTTTGCCCACAGCAGATGCATCTTTATAAAGGAAAGTGCCTGGTTCCCATTGTGGCTGACCAAAAGATAGATCCAGGAGCTGCCACGCAGCTGAATCTACAGGATGATCATTCTAAGAGCACCATCCATTGAACTAAGCAGCCAGCCCCACATAAAAATCCAGATCAGCCAGATGGTCTTTTGTCACTGTGCAGACTGCTTGGTATGAGGCAAATGGCCTTTGTACACTTGTCTTCTGAAGTGTTGCCTAATTTGTTTTAACTGCTTAAAAATTGAGTGCATCCTCAACACTTTAGCTACCCCTGTTTGTTTGCTTCGTTCTGTTAGTAAGTACTAAATATTTAAAAAGGTCTTACAAGGTACCTTCTAACAGCAGGTTCAGCTGTTGCTGTGCTGCACATAAATATTTTAACTCCCCCAGAATAAAAATGAAGCCTGGAATAGTGCATTGGTATAACCTTTATATTACACCTCTGTGTGCTGGCAGATGGGAGACTACAGCAGGGGGCTTCTGAGGCTGCGGCGAGACTGCTCAACACACAAGGACCTCCCTCTTCCCACCTCCTTACTCTCCCTCTCACACCTTCTGCCCCTGGGACCCCAAAAATGAGCTGCCTCCTTTCCCCTTCAGCGGTCTTCCTTCCCTATTTGCTCCATGCACCTGGGAAGGCCGCTTGTCACTATAGGAACACGGCAGCAGTCAGCAGTCCTGCCGCCTCCAGGTAAGTGATGTTTTAGCACGGCACCGACAGGCTGGCAGGCAAGGGACGTGCAGGAATCTCCCTGTGCACAGAAGGGGTAAGAAACAGTGTTACTGCAGAGGACAAGCTGTACTTTGGCTTTCCCCGCTCCTGTAGAAAATTCCCTTTCTTTCAGAGGGACTCTCACAAATGTTTCAGCTTTTATTGCTAATAACAACCTTGCTTGCTCCTCCAGCAGCTCTCCTTTCAGTGGCATCCTCACAGTTGTTGGTACATATCACCAGAGCCTTTGCACAGGAACCAGATCTGCCAGACAACTTCGCCAGCAGAGCAGAGGCTCCACCAAGCCTCACAGCAGCAGACCAAGCCTCCCTGCAAGCTTCCACTGGGGACCAGGGCAGGCATGCAAAAAGGAGCTTTGTACCTCTAATTATTTGACCCATCAGCTTGCTGGAACACGTTCAATGGTGTTTTCACATACAAGCTGACTAGGAAAGCACTGAGCCATCAAGGCCAAAAAAAAAAAAAATCACAGAAGTAATTTTGTTTACCCACAACTAAGGCCATAAAGGCAGGTGAAGGGTGCTGGGACTCTAAATACAGCTCTGAGTATTTGAACAAGACAACAAAATTGAATTTTGTCAAATTCAAGTGTCTGGCTACAAGTTTATCTCTTTTTTTTTTTTTTTTTATGTACGGGTGCATAAGACTATAATGGGGGGAAGGGAAGCAAACAAAAAGCAAGAAAATTAATACAGATTTAAGTGCAAACACCAACTTTGCCTGAAGTAACCTGGCATAGGGAGGCACTTCTGGGTAACAATGCTACAAACAACACAGGCAGAACTTCAAAAATAGTAACATGGGAATTATTAGCACACCAGCTTGCTATTCCCCTTCAGCTCCATAACTCGAGAGAGCTCTGCTTCTGTTAAGCAAAATGCAAGGCACGTCCCGTGGGTAGCATTAGCCTTGTAAGTACAGCACTTCCCAAACTGTTAAAAATAACCTTTCTTGTCTCTATATGCTGGACTTCGGGGTTGCTTTTGCTTTCTGCTTTAGAATATCAACACAATTTCCAGGCAAGCTAAGAAAATTTACTTCATCAAGGTGAAAGTGAGACATGCTGTGATGTTAGATGACTTAGATATCCTGTTTATTGCATTCAATCAATCGAGACAGTGAAGTGGTTCATGTCACCACAATGCTTTGTGGCCTCAGCTGCATTTATCCTGACAATACCCCTGTGACAAGACCAGCTCCGGACCATTAGTGCAAGGGGGGGGTCGATGCACAGAAGCAACTTTCCAAGGCCACATAGAAGACTGCTGGCAGAACAGCAAGCCTAAATCACAGTTTGAGGAGATAATACCCTTTATCAACCACATTTTTTTCCTTTACTGCAGCCAAAGCTCATTATATTGCAAGTGCCTCCCTGCCAAGCAGGGGAGTCCCCAGAACACCACCCAGGTACATCAGAGCAGTAATAGCTTGGGAGATCCCTATAATTTCTCACAGGAGGATGCTGTGCAGCTGCTTGGCTGTAAGCAGCAGCCCTCAGCTCAGCCAGAGACCTGCGCATCTTCCTCACAGTGTTGAGCAGCACTGAGATGCTACAGCTGAACAGAACTCTGGGGACAGGAGGAGGACGAGGCAGGAGGCAGTTCAGTCACCCTTCCCTGTGGGCAAAGAAGGGCTGCCAAAGCAGGAGGGTTCAGGGTGTGGGTGAGGGATGGCAAAGACAGCCACCCAGCCACCAGAGCCTGAAGGCTAAAGGGACAAATGGTGGAGTGTGCCATAGGGGCAAGCACAGGAAGGAGCAATGTGGGGGTTTCTCTATAAGAGGTCAGGAATATTTTATTTTACCTTCCTACTGGACTAGATCAAGCCCTTGTCCACTGCATGCTGCCAACATCTGACAGGAAGGTTGTCAAGGCAGCATTACCTAACCAGAGCAACCAGTTAAAAAAAGAAAGAGCAATACATGAATGTAAAACCAGACTAAGCACCCAAGAAACCTTGCATGTGCTACTTCCTTCCCAGAGAATCTACAGTGTTTTAATAGTGCATTTGAATAATCCAGTTCTTTTCAGGCTACTCACTGAGCTGGAAACCTTGCAGTCAGGCAATCAGGTCTCTTCTTACCCCCCAGCTGGGTCAGAAAGAGCTCCACAAGGTTTTCTGCCATCACCCAGTCAGGCAAAAACAGTGAGGCTATAAAACCAAGAGATAATAGCTTCATACATAAAACCCTTTAACAATACTCAGGGTCCAACGTTTCTTATTTTATTCAAGTCCATTAAAGCCAGTTCACACTCATCTATTGCACTTGTCAGCAAACACTGTTTGAAGCTGACCTTCACTCAGATCACAGCATCCCGAGATCCGATAACACTCAGCTTCCCCCAAGCCTGTCCTGAGCTCCGAAATGCACCATTTGGCTTGAGGATTTCAGCTCTGTTTGCTGACAGTGAACATTGCATACCCAAGCCTGACTCTTAATTCTTAGCTAGTTACCAGTGACTGCCTTTGTTTGGTTCATTGATTTATTCCCTTCCTTAGGCTCCTCCGGATGACCTTGCTCTCTCTACACACCAGGAAGACCATACTCTGCAGCAAAAAATATTCCTATGGCCTGAATTGAGGCAGGCAAGCACACCAAAATGCCTGTCCCCACTTCAAATAGCAGAAAGTGCTGCACACACACCAGGGACAAAGGAGGAAGCAGTGGTCAGTGTAAAATGTGTATTTTGCATAATGCTACCTCCTGAATATTTAAGAGTTATTGGGGTAACAGAAGGTGGTTTGAGAGGGTTTGTTTTTTTAAATTTAACTCAGGATTTTTATGGGGGAAAAGTCTTTGGCCTGCCCTAGAAATCAGATACTAGCATTATCCTGTCAGAATATGGTAGTTTATTTAACCATAAAGCCTGTCTTCTTGTTTATTTTTCTCTTTTAATGCTATAGCACCAAGCAGTTACAGAGCTTCTTGCCTAGGCATATGCTATTCATTCATCCATCAAGATCCCAAAGGTTTTCAAGAACGGCCAGCGAGCTGGGAGCCTCAAACTCATAGTGCTCCAGGTGTGAAAAATAAAGGTTCATTTAATGTGCCCCATAGTGGAACACCAATAAATCAAGGCACTTCAAATCAGTAGCTAATTATGAATGCCTCAGCCTTTGGCCTTAGAAAGGTTGCACCAGAATGAGCAGTGTGTGTTGTTAGTAAGAGAAAATCCTCAGTCTGCGTAAGCTCCAAGCTTGACTATTTAGACTACAAGAACCTTGTACTTGCCCATAGAGTATTCCTCTATGGCATAAAAAACCAGTGATGTTCTGGAGGGATAAAGATTATTTTCCCATTAATAATAATAAATACCTTAATCCTATTTAAACCTTTGAAATATACCCAAACAACAGTGCCTCAGCAGGATTCCCACTTGTTACATCTGCCACAGGTCCCCCTTCACAAGTGATCTTACACTACACAGTTCAATTTTTTCATAGTTATTTTAAAAACACTACATTATTTATGACTCCTGCCAGTGAGTCATAGCTGAGAGGTGATGGAGGACGGAAAAAGAAAGAGAAATGTGAGCAAAGCTCCTCAGCATTCAGTTAGGTGTTTACCTTAAGCAGTAAAACCTCATTAATCCTCAGAAATTAAAGAGGTGTGCTGTCTCTGATGTGTTCAGCCTAGATAAGGCCTTTGCTACCAGAAGGCAGGTCCAGCTGGAAGGGAAAGATGTTAGAAAGCCACTGAATCAGCCAAGAGATTTCCCTGCAGATTTGCTTCATTTTTCCAAGTCACTGCCATCTTCCTGTAGTTTCCTCCTGAATGCTTCTGACATGTCAGCTGCTGAAAGGACCAGCTTCACTCCTTTAGCAAACTAGAAGTTAGGGAATAAGGAAAGAAAAATACTGATATACAATTAGATACTAGCAGCACCTTGTTTAGGAAATGTCTGTCCTGAGAAGCACTGCTGTAGAAGTTTATGAGGAGCACTGGGATTTCCTTTCCTTCTTCAAAGAGATTGATCACAACCTGTTTTGAAAATGTGATCTAATATTAGATGCAGGAGAGTTCACGTGTTCATTTTCCTAAAGGCAACAGGCTGTCTTACACAAAGCTTTTGGCACATCGACTGTCCAGAGCTCTGGCAAGAGAAGAGGAAGAGCTGCTCCTTGCTCCTGACACTGCTGCTGACTAAGTATCGGTGACAGGACCACCTAAGATCTGTAGGAGGGAGCACCACCCATACCTGGGCTCTCAGCCATGGGACTTGCTGACACCACTTTAGGTGTGAGCATGTGAGAATCTGGGTGTTTTACCTGTGTCCCAACTGGAGCCACCAGGCAGATTGTGCTCACTGGTGTCTTTCCCTAAGCAGTGATGGAGAGCACACTGTCATGATCCATGTAGGGACAATGCAAGTAGTAGGAATTAACATGCAGTTTCACAGCAGCCGGTTAATGCAAAATGTTGTCATACACCCTCTTGTGGAAAACACCTCCAAGATCTGCAATGCAGGAGACAGACAACAAAATGGCAGACAGTAAGAGATGTTTAGGTTGGAACAGGATGGATGGGACACAAATGTCAGGCTTGACCAGCTGAGTGGGCACCAGAATAATAGATGAAGTAGAGAACTAAATTCTGTTTAATTAGTGCCAACAAATAGTGGGGAAAGTATTTTGTGGTCTTTAATTATAAAAGCTCAGTCATTTGCTATGTCTAAGTAAATAACTTCAAGTCTTCCATGCACTGTTGTGGCACTTACCTCTGGCTCAGCTTCAAATTGTCTGACATGTGGCAAACTGGTGGGATTACCTGTCCTTCCATGCAGCCCTGGTCTTTCTCTGGGAACCCTTTCAATTCCCTGCACTACCCTAACAGGGGGAGGGTTCCCATGAACTGCAAATGAGATACTGTTTAATTTTAATAACTCCCAACACTACTCAGACAATTCCTGTAAGATAATCCATGTCCAAAGCTCTATACAGAAAGTAACCACTGGTTATCTGTTTCCCCTCAGCAGTATTTCAGTCCCAGGTTGTGAGGGAAAGATCTGTGGCTAACTGAACCCCACACCCAATCTGTCATTTACAGAAAAATATATAATGAAAACGTTGTCATGTCAGTTTGCACCCCCTATGGAGCTCCCCACAAATAGAAAGCTGTGTATCCATCTCCCAAATGCCACTACACAGTTCTGAAACCTTCTGCCAAGTTTTGAGCAGCATTAGCAACTCTAATATTCATTTATTAGAGTTGTTTGCTCTCAGTAAATGACCCTTTTAAAAATGAAAAGAACTGAAAAAACTTTTTTTATTTGCAGGGAGCCTAGCATTTGACAGCCTTTTTGTGTCCCCAAAGGGCAAAATTTGGAAGTATAATTGCTTGGGGTGTTAGCTAGGCTCCACTGCAACTCACTTTCAACTAAACACATATTAAAAATGAGCTTGCTCCTCTCTGTCCTCAACTATTTATACCAAAGAGAGCTGGTTGTTTCTAGAAAACTGTTTTTTTCCACCAGGGTCCCTGTGTACTGCAGTAAAGTGTGGATGAAGTGATATATAAAAGCCTCCATCACCAACCTACTTTAAAGGAAGGTTGCTTTCCAGCTAATGAAATAAGTAGCCTGCATTGAAATGGATAAAGAGTAAACTATATCTAATGCCAAGTGACACTAACATATTTTCATTTTACCTAGCTTGTCTGCCTTCGTAGGGTTTTGTGCATGAGCAGGCCTGAGCTTCTACCAGCACAGGGAGAGAGCTCCATGGGCTACACGAGAGGCATCAAAAAGGGCACTGTAGCAGATCAAGAGTAAGGTCAGCTCCAGCATCTACAAAGGTTATTCCCCTGATTGTCTCTAACTTTAATGATTTTATCACAAGCCCAGCATCCTTCCTAGGCTTTCTGTTCCTGAAATTGCTGAAGATGGGAAAGGAAGTTTCCATCCCCCATCAACAGTATGAACAAATTACAAGTGATCCCTGAAGAAGCAACTCAAGGAACAATCAAAGCATTACAAAAGATTCAGGACTCCACAGGCTCAGAGTGCCTACATCACTTTTCTTATAATTCTCGAGCATTTGAGATAAGCAAGGTTCAAAGACAGTGAGGAAACTTTGAAAGAAGTGGAAGGTTAGCATATTCCTGTACCACGTCTGCTGTTTGATCTGGGGTCCCTGCCCTGCTCTGCCACATATTTGACAGATGCTCTACAATTTCTAACTAACAAGACTGAGTGGTTGAATACAAAGGACAGCCCCAAACATATTTATTTTTTTTAAATAAGCCAACCTCGTAAGTGAATTCCATCTGAGATATCTGAACAAAATCCCAGAGTTTTAAGTGCTTTATTTTGGGTGCCTAAACACCCAAAATAAACACACTCTCCTAGGGAGGATCCTGCTTGTGTGAGAAGGAGAAGTGAAACTCAGGAGTGGGATGGGCATGATAGCCTAACTTTCTCCAGCAAAGAAAATACAGCAATACTGTGGGTTAATCTGATTTATTTGATCTCTCTTGAATCCCTGCCTAGTTATCTTTGCTGGTGCTGCAGTTGTGACATAACTTTGACATATCTGAATTTCTGTTGCAAAAGGGATAAGAGCACAAGAGAAGAATTCTGAGGGAGGGTGAACAGTTGTTAGAGCAGATACCAAATGCTACTATAAATAAAAACTATAAGAAATACAAGTACTAAATGAATTAGGAAGCAGCTAACAAGATTAGAACTGAAAAAATCCTACTAATTTCACAAAGCACTCAGGTTTTTCAGATTTCAGAGGTAACGAAGAGATGAAAATGTTAAACAATTACCGCTTCATTCAACCCTGGCATTAGAACTTTTAATTTTGAAGGGTTGACATGTATTTTTAAACACATTTTCCTTGTGCCAAACACAAAAAATCCAGCCTCGGAGTGATTAAGTGCTGAGCTGAATGTACAGCTTCATAGATGAAGAAATAGTGAATACAATATGTTAAGTATCAGCTCTTGGCCAAGGCACATCAGAGAACAAAAGAAAGAGCAGACACTTGAGGTAAACTATTAAAATTCTAAGGATTTACCATTATAAAACAAGCACTACTGTGGTACATTGTTGATGTGGAAACAGAAATATCTTTGAGGCAACCCTAAAGAGGAGAATCTTACAAACAATTTACAGCCTTTTTTCCAATATCGGATCATTTTGTGGCTGGCTCTAAGTCTAAACCAGCACCAGAAGAATTCCCCAAAGGTGCTAAAGCTTTTCTGATGACTGTGAAACCTATATTAAAAGCTAAACTGGAGTTTAAGAGGCATGAATTAAACGAGTTCAGACAAAAGAACACTGAGCAGCTTCAATTTCTCACAAAACCAAACACTGTCAGTTGTTAACAGCATATGTACAGTTATACCTATTTGAAAGGCCTGTTTTATAGGTACATACATATCAGAGGAACAAAGTTCTTGGTGTGTGTGGATTGGTAGCAAAATATTATATTTCCCAAATGAAAAACATGCTCTTTCCTAATTTAATGCCTGAAAAACTGCAGTATTCTTCAGTGGAAGTGGTGCAGAGACTGTACACATCACAGTCACTGCAAAATGGAAAAGGGTGATGACACATCCTACCAATGCTCTGCTTGAAATATTGGCTTCTTAACAGCCCAAACATTGGGTTCAGGATTAAGCAATTACAAAAATATGCTCATATCTGCATTATTCCACAAGGACCAGTACTCAGCTCTCCACAGGGCCACTGCCTGGACCCATCACAAAGCCCAGTAGAGCCTAATGGAAGTAGGTTAGTCTCTGACAAGCACTGAGCTCAGGAGACACAGATATTGGGGGAGGGGGCTGTTTTTTCTTTTCCCAAAGAACACAAAAAAGGTGTCCGTTTAGGTGAGTTTGTGCATCTGCCACCATTTAGCCCTTGTTTCATTACTTTAACTACATCGTCAGGTTTCTAAACAAGAACATTTCTGTGGCACTGCAAATTTATCTTCCAGATATTTGGCGGGAAAAAAATAAAAACCACATTTATATTCCTTTCTCAGAATGTTAGAGAAACTGTTTGATTACTTCTAGGAGCTTTGTTCTCTCCTTATAGTATGTGGCTGGTTGCATGCACATACTGATGAAAACTTATCAAGAGAAAGAAATAATGCAAAAGGTGAGCATACTCCAGCAGTATGGGGCCATAAATCAGAAGACACTAAAATTTACAGCATTCCTTCTAGTATTTTGAATTGACCTGGTATTGACAGCAGAAACACTGTGGCAGGAATAGAACCACAATACATTTCCATTTCCATTTAGTAATAGACCCCTAAGAGAAATAATCAAGCTGTTAAACTTGAAGGAATGGGGAAAAATAATGCAGACTGCAGGCAAACATACCATGAGAGACAGGAGACAATGGGCACCAAAACTGATATAGTAACTATTGCTTTGGTAGGCTTGAAATTAAGTCTGGAAAGACACAACAGAAAACATGCAGTTCATTGCAGAAACGAGGTATGAAACTGTTGCTCAAAGCACCATCCAACCTGGTCTTGAACACTGCCAAGTCAGTTCCAATGCCTTCGTCTCAAGCACCATCATGCCACACTGTCTATAGTTTTGACATGGCTGTGGCTCAGTACTGGTTGCTGGACAAGCCTGAAGCACCCATTGAAGCCTTTTCATCTGCTTTATGAGGTTTCCTGATACTGCAGTAGTAGAGTCAGAACAAACAGGAATGCAGGCTCTGATGCAAAGCCAGGTTCAGGCAGAGCTGTGAGAAAACCTGCCTGCAGGGTCTGCACAGCCACCTCTGTCCCAAATTGGTGTCTCTTACTAGGAGACAGCAAGTATTAATGGGAGTTTCAACATACTATCCCTACTGGGATTCCTTCATTACTGTAGATCAGGATGTTGAATAAAGGCTATTCCCACCTGGTTTTGCCTCAGGTCAAGCAACATGAAAGGGAACAGATCCTGGATAAGCACAGTCCCACCACAGACCTGCATGATCTAGTTCTCCGTGCATCTGATAGTACATACCACTCCAATTCCCACAAACCCTGGAATGACTATGGGCTGCATGAGGGGACATGAACTTACCCAAAAGCCAAAGCCTTGCTGACAGTGATGTAGGATTCTCCTTTAAGGAGGCAGGAAAGACTCTTGTGCTCTCATCCCCTTTGCCCCCTAGAGGGGGTAGTAAAAATCCTTGAGGAACAGCTCCTACATTTTTTGCCAAGTAATTAAGGGCCTCAAGTCCAATCCAGTATTATACAGTCAGGCAGAATGAAACCTCTTCTGAGGGCTACCACAGGATATTTTTGATTTTGATCTTAGAAGGTAAAAAGTTCAACTAAAATACCAATTCACTAAGACATCTGAGTTTACTACCAAACAAAACCTGTTAGCTGCACCTTCAAAATAATTTTCAGTCTTGTATACATTTTTAAAAATGATTTTTTAAATACCTCAGTTTCTTTAAACAACTAATGTCAGTTTTTGTTGAAAAACAGAGAAGTCTGTAAACAGTGTAAGCTCATAGAATTTGGTCATTAATTCTAAAAAAACCACCACAAAACAAATAAAACTCCATCAGCACAAGGTTAGATTATTATAAATACCAATTTCAAAACTTTAGAAACACTCTATTTACACACTGATGACAGAATCATTCAGTGGGAAAAATAAAATTTACTGCACTAAGCACTTCCTAGTCACATTTTCTCTTCTTCACTTCAATTTCTCTCTAGTTTTCCACAGCAACTTTAATTACATTCACACTTACTATTTGCTTGCTTCCATAAAAAATAAAAAAGTAGTAACATGAACATCAAGTAAAAAGTAGTAGAGTTATATATAAAATGTGTAGCTAGTGTTGGTAATCTGATTTGACCACTACCTAAGCATGTAGTTACATGGCCACAATACATGGAAATCACTTTCCTATTAGTTTCCTATGCTTTAACAAAAATCTAGAACCAACCACACAAAAAAACCCAAAAAGAAAACAACTAAAATCACAGGAAAAAAGAATAACACCATACAAACAAAACCCCATGAAGCAGAAGTCTAGAGTTTTAAGGCCTTTGATTACCTTGAGTGAAACTGAGTAACTGATCCAATGACAACTTATCTGGATAAGCTTCCAATTTCAATTTGGAGATACTAACAGATGTCAATCTCATCTATTCCCACAATAGCAAGCTCAAAGGGCTGATCACCATCAGGATGCTCTATTTTCTTCCACACTCCAAGTTTCCTTTCTTTATCTTCCAGGTATTCCTCTTCATGCTTTTCTCCAATACATGAAAGTATTGACATCTCTCATTTTCTTTCCATACAGAAATATATGCAGTAACACAAGACTCTTCTGTTTTCCTAACAGGTAATTTTCTTAGTGATGTTTTTTCCTGGACTTCCCAACATCTGATTTCTTTCCTGGCTTCCTCCATAAACCTCAACATCTTTTAAAAAGTGTTACAAGCAGTTACTCAGTACCTGTATACAATCTGTGCATGATACTGGCAATGACAAATCTCATGCAGCCAAGAAGCAATTTTTCCTGTTGTTGCAGCACTTCATCAGAGTTTTAAGTTCAGCTGTTTGTTCAGAGTAAGACCTGCATTTTCTTCTAGTTTCCCCTCAAACATGTCTTCAGTTGATGTGGCTGGCAACAATTTTTTCTTTTTACCCTGGAGCTGCATGTTTACATTAAGACTATCTTGAATCAGAAAAACCATTTCAAAATAAATTGCTGAGTAATTCCAATTTCACATACACTGTTACACCTGCCAGCATAAAGTACTAAGAACTCTTACTAAGTCTCTGTGTCAAAGAGTTTCAAGTGACAAACGGAGCAGATATTTTGCTCCTGCTTTTCCTGGCCATATTCTCAGAGAATAGAGAAACTCTCCCTTCCACATTCTGCTTTATGTTCCTTGCATGAATGGCAACTTCAGGAGTAAACCTCATCATTGGGGGGCAGGAACAAAAATGAAGCTGGCACACAAATGGTTCATGTCCTTTCTTCTGTGCCACAGGAATACACTACCCTTTGTCACTGCAGCCTCCTCATGAGGCACACTAAATATGATTACACAAGCACTTTGCTTTTCTTTCTAAGCCAACTGTCAGGTCCAGCTGTAAAACATGCAAAGGCTAATTATGTCATGAAGCAGACTCCAGAAACACATGCTCTTGCAGGCAATTTTTTTACACTGGAGAGACACTTCAATTCCAAACCAAAAACCTCAGCTTCACTATATATTTATAAAAAGGAACTTCAGTTTCTTTCATTAGCCACTTAAAAAGCCCAGAGGAAGCTCTCATTGCAGCAACTTGGCCCTTCTCATGAAAGCTGTCCAGCCAAGACAGCAAAGAGATTGGGCTGTAAGATTTAATTTCAAGTTGTTTCAATAACAGTGTGCTATTTATATGCCCTTTAAATATTGCCCCAGAGCCAAGAACACCCACAGAGTATAATGACATAAAGCACAATTAAATCTTTAGTGAATGGGTCAATTTTCCCCTCACCTACACCAAGGCCAAGAGTGGCTCCATTAAGTAAAAATTAGCAAGAATGAGACCCCATAAGTCCCCAGGAAAATCAGGCTAGATGCAAACAAAATTTATTTAGTTTGGTTTTGCTCACTGACTTTTAAGACAGCAAAACCTGTGGCGCTGGAGGAGAGGAAACCCTATTCAGAAGTGACTCCATCTCCATGAGGCAAGACAACGGTAAGGACTGTCCCAGTCTTCACCATTTCTAAGTGCACCGCCAAATCTACTGGTTTTAGAAGGGGGTCTTTCCACATTGCTACTTTCCCCAGCTACTTCAGTGCAAGATGAATAGGATAAATGTCACAAATATGTCATGTGTACAGTTGGGTGCACAGCTTTTAGTCAAACAACATGAAAGAAAAAATATTTGTGGATAGTATTTTTTGCTGTAGGTAATGACAGAACTGGTACAGTTGCCATTAATTGACATCTGATTAGGCACACGGTTACTATAAAGGGGGAAAAAAGTGGTATTTGAAATCATCAGCAAAGTCACAAAATGCATCTGTGGATATGAAAATTACTAGAATCCATATTGTTCAGACTTGTTTCAGATTCCAGCTCAAAACTCTGAACATGAGAAATGCCGGCAAGTCTCAAATCAAAAGGTTTTGGAGATACTAAACTGTTTTCAGTTTGAAAAAAGTTTCTAAGTGGTTTACAAACCAAAAAGCTCTCCAGAAAAAGTACCTGCCCACTCAAACATCAGGCTTGCTAGTAAGACTTCTTTACATCACCACCAATTTCTGCCTCCAGAGTTGAGTGAAAAATCTAACAAAAGCCCCTTTACCTCAGCCGTTAAGGAAGCTTTTCCTGTAACATTCTCTTCTTCAAAGGGTGATGTTGATACAAACTTGGTCATTTAGATCTAGCTACATGAGATCCTCTGCAAGAAGCACAGATCAAGGATCCTTGTGACAAGACACATTGGACACATGGGCCTCTTTCAAAACCAGTGACATCCCACTGATAACGCTGACAACAGTAGTGGGAGATTTCAACACAAAAACAGATGAATTCACAAGCTCCCTCCAATTCCTCTGAAGCACAAGTTTCATTTCACAATTTTAAAAAGATCTGCTGGGTGACTCTTTAGGAAACTAGAGCTAAATTGCAACTTTGACAAGATACAAAATTTAAATTTAAAATGCTGCAGCTAAGTCTTTCTTGAGGGCTGCTGGAATTTCTTGAGGATCCAGAAAGGTGCACAACAGAACAAAGGTAGAGTGTCTCCTTCTGAAAGATCCCCTTCCGCCACACCTTCACTAGGAACCTGAGAGCCACCCAGTGTAAGCCCTACCCTACAGTCCCTCTCTGGTGGACAAAAAAAAAAAAATTACCTGAATTTATCAGCATTTATCTGAAAGCAATTCCAAGCTTTTTTTTTCTCTGCCCCTTTTTAAATTCCCTAGGGCAAAGGGAAGGAAGGCCTCATCTGGAGGAGACTTTCAATGAGTGATACTGGGCAAGGGCTGAGTGGTACTGAGTACATTAAAAGCCATTTCAGGTCAATACAGCTGGGTTCCCATGTACTTACCACCTCACAGGCTTCTCTTTTAGTCAAGCAATTCCATTTACAAACCTACTCAGCAACAGTAGTCTTGTAAATTATACATGTAACAAGTCACAAGTTGTTCCATTTATTTGAGTAAATATCTGGTAAATAAAATCATCAGTAAACATTACAAAATTAAATACAATAAAAAAGCTTGCCAGTATACATAAAATTCACAAACATGTAATTCTTTTGAAAAATAAAATATGTTCAGAGCACCCTTGATATAAAATGCCTGACTAGCGTCACCTACCAGTAAATGGTAGCTTATCAAACATTCTAGTTAGGACATTTTCCAGAAGGGAGCAGGGATCTCTGTTCTTGCTCTTACAAGTAAGAGAGGCCAAGTTAAGAAGTCTCCCCACTTCTCAGGGCAGAGCCATAAATAAAGGCTGTATTAACTCTTTGCCTACCTTTACAGGAGAGGAATCTGCATTTGATTAAGACTGCATCATTAAATGCAATACAGTACATTTTGGTATCACTGCCTTTCCTCCAGCATGAACCAGTTTTTAAATGGTGATGGATATTTCTCTAGATATCACTCCAGGCCCATATGCAGTATAGGTTAGCACAGCTCCAAAACACCATGAGGTGGAGAGGAAGTGACCCTGGCAAAGAATCAAAGTCAATCAAATAACTTTTAAGTCTACAAATTAAGCCCTTAAAATTCCCAATTTTCATATGCTGCAGTCTAAACAAGGCGATATGATGCAATTCTTCACCGGGCTACTTTAAGGGTATTTAGAAAAATGGCAGCATTCATTTTAGCAATCTAAGTTGGTACCTTCTGGTAGCAAATTTGCAACAACCACCATTTAAATAATTTACTATAACAAACTTCTTCTTCCATCCATGTGAAACAGTATTCACAACCCACTTTAAAATTTATGTACAGACAAGCACAAGAAACTTGACATCCATGAGTTAAATGTACAACCAACTTAAGAAACGTTATCCAACTAGTTGCAAGGAGAAGATTCCTAGCTCTGTAAATTTACAAGATCTTCTGATTCACCATATAGGCTTGCTGCCCCTCATCACTAACTCTTGGATTCTTCACTTGCTTCAGTAATCCTCAGGTGAAAGTTGAGCAGCATCCAAATTGTTGATATTTTTGATTAAAAAAAATTTGACACTTAAAAAAGAACCCTTAAAACACACAAAAAAATTTTCCTTGAGCCAAAACTGAATGAAATAAAAAAAGTTGTGGAGAAAGACAATTATTTTAATAAAGGTCTTGTATTCAAAGTCTCATTTCCCTTGCCATGTCTTTTACAGAGTGCTATTACTTTGAGTTATTTATATACTCTTCTTTTGAGGGGGACTGAGTTTCCTCATTCCTCTTATCCGAGTTAGCAGCTCTTTGATAAATTCCTAGGGAAAAAAAAGAAGATATGAGTAAATTTAATGATCCCATAATACCATAATTGAGGGGTTTTTTTTAAAAAAGTGAACTATACATTTTTGCTTAAGCTTTTACTGCTAAGCTGGAATTTCCCTGGCCTGATTGCCACAAACCTTATAGACACCCTCACCATCCAGCAGAGGTGTGAACAATGAGCTTTTCCTTGTGACTGTGCTGGCTCAGTTTTTAGCCATCTTTCAGGCTTTTACTGCACAGGGCCTTCTACCAGTTATTGAATGAAGAAAAACCTGTGGCTGGATACGGTGCAAACAGTCAAAGCAGACTTCCACAGCTTAAGCCTGCATAGAAATAAGCACTCTTGCCAAAAGAGGTGTTTCTCTTGCCACTCTCCATGCCAGAACTAGCATTCTGGTTTGCTACATACTCAGCTGTACAGGAAAGCTGATCTGGCTAAAAACACAGCTGGTTTTTCTCTTGCTCTGCTACTTTCCAAGCTAGCTCAGCCCTCTGCCCAGGCCCACCACTCAGCCCACACTAACACTTGTATCACTGCAAGGCAAGGCAGGAAGAAGGAGACAGAGGTAGCACCACTGGTTTATGATGGGTGAAACTGGTTGCAGAGCTAAGTGAATGACACTACTTTGGAAAAAAAAAAAAAACCAAAACAAAAAACTCAAAACACAACAAACCAAAACCAATTCATGGACCAAGCCTTTATTCACAGTGATATTTCCCCCAGTTTCAGCAGATTTTCTCTTTTTAAACTGTATGAGAACAGAAGTTTATAGATTTGCATTATTCTCTGAAATTCTTTCGGTATACGATTTCTTGCAGGTGCATTAAAAGCTAAATGACCTCCTTACTGTCACACTGGGAAAATAATGTTTATTTTCATAAGAACCTACAAGAAGGTTCTTATGAAATCAGCTAGCTGTAAACATGGAACGTAATTATGGATTAAGTCAGTCAGATTGATGTGAAAAGCCAGGTTTGACACAGCTTTGAGCAACCTAGTGGAAGGTGCCCCTGCCCTTGGCAGAGGAGTCAAACCAGATGATCTTTAAGGTCCCTTCCAACCCAAACCATTCTATGATTCTATGAAACAACTAAAAGCATGATTTCCTGGGTGAATGCTTGAAGTTAAAAATTTCAGTGAACAAAGTCAGCACCTAAACGGCAACACAGTACCTTTCAAAAAAGGTCATAAGATGCCACACTTTGTGTAAGGGAAGTCTCTGCAAACATGTATTTTAACTTGAGAAATATGTCAGGTTTTTCTGGTGGGACCATGGTCCTGGCAGGTATCATCCCAACAAACCAGTTTTCTTTCCTGACAGATTATGGACATCTATAGTGAACTGCATGTACTTTTGCACCATGGTTATTGTTGCATCCACACTACCTGTGGCTGCAAAGAACAGAAACAAAGGCAGAGCAGCTACAAAACAGTGGGGTCTCCACCCTGAACTAAGTTAAGGCCACTTCAGGAATACATCTGTGCATATCAGTATCACACTTCCCATCTGGATAGACAGATAGCCTAATGAGTTGATCAGAAAAACAGGTTTCTTAAGACTCCCAAATCTTCCCCTCCATCCTCTTGAAGCTGTCCTCTTTCACACAGGCACAAGCCACTGCAACAATATCAGTTCTAAACTTGTCACAGTCCAGCACTTCTGCACTAAAAAATCAGAAAAACGAGGAAGACATGGTTACTCTAAAAATTCACAGCTTTCTGTTGCAGTGTGCTGTTGGCCAGGTTTTGGTTTTTCCTCATGGCCAGGCACTGCTGTCTCCCCCCTCCCCGTATCTGGGTTCCCCCCCACCCAGAGGGCTCTGTATTTCGCAATCCTATACAAAGCCCACAAAATTCAAACCCAGCACCCCTACCTCATAGGATGTTTGTACCCTCCCCCGCCCCCTTGTGTTGGTATATATGTAACTGTAACACGCTGTGTCAAGGCTTCTCCGGCACAATCCTGGTGCCCGAATAAACCATCTGGGGAGCCCCTCTGCTTGTCTCTACTTCCTCGGCATGCCTGGAACATCGGTGGATTAGGTGAAACCCTGCTGGACCTTCGCCAGCCCTCCCGCACCCCCGAAGCAGCCTGGCAGCCCCTGAAACCGCGGGTGGACGCCCAGTGCCCCTACTGGCAGCACCACGGCAGCTTTCAACAAACTTTGCATTAGTTCTGTGTCATCCTATCAACACTGTAAGGACCTGTTAGATAATGCAAAACCACATGGCATGGTGCTGCTTGAAACATACAAACGCACTTTAAGATTTTTTACTATCAAGCTTATATGAAGCCCTGCAGTAAAATCGTTAGAGAAATAAACTCCCTAAAGCAATCTTAGAAGATTTTTACTTGGGATTAATGTCATTAGTATTGCCTTTCAACAAGTCTTTCCACTAAAAAAGCCCTGTAGTCCCATGCCAAAATATCAGATTAAGACAGCTTTGGAGAGGAATGGGTTGAAGTGCAATTCTTCCCTCAGAAAAACTTTGTTACTTGTCTGGCGAAGCCACAAATACTCTACAACAAGACACTGCATCTGGCAACTCTCCAGCAGCTTCACAGAAGTAAGAGCCTTACAGGAGGGGGCATCTGCAGAGTGGACAGGAACATCTATAGTACTCTGTAGTCATGTGGGATATCCCACCCTACCATTCTCCCACAACTCAGTAGAGTCTGGAGCGAGTTTCCCTTAGATATGAAACGTAGCCAGGGATCGGCTGCTTTTTAATATAATGATATAGCAAGAGAGAGGAATTCCTCCCCTTACACTTCGAAGACTTATCACAAGCACCTTCTTTTGCAAAGCAAGATACTTGATTGAAATTTTCAGACAAGTTTAACACCACCTGGAAACTTCTAAATGCTGCCAAAATAAACCAAACTGTAGGGTCAACCCCCTAAAGCAGATCTGAGGTAACTGCAACTATTCTTAAGGCAGAGAAAGCCTTCATTTGAAGAAGTACCTGTAATAATTTAAAATGCTTTCTCCCTGAGGAACTTTTTTCTTTTTTTTAATAAGAGTCTGCAGTACCAAAGAGTAAAACCCAACAAGAGCATTTTGCATGTGGCAGACATTTTGCATAATGCAGTAGTGCTGTTGTGCACATACTGTGGACACCCAAACCACAGCACTGGTTCAGCACATTTCTGATTTAAGTATCACTTTGCATCTGACACTTGCATGGAGCTGGCTGTCATTAACACAGTTGTGCTCCGGTACTCGTGCCTTTCCTGCTTTGCAGTTCCCCATCAAGGAAAAGCAGCATTCTAGAAAAGATGCACATTTTCCCTCATGGAGGCAGGAAAGGAGACTTCACAGCATTTCAGTAAGCCTTCACTTTATAACTAACCAACACAGCTTTATGACAGTAATACCCATTTTGTTCTCTTAAGCCATCACTCAAAAATTGCAGTGTTGTTCCTTGTGGCCATTTGAGTCAAGGCTTAATGCCCCTATCTATCTCCATCTCATACACAAAAATCATTTTACATAGAGCATTTTATATACCCTGATGTTTGAAAGCTAATCATGTACTAATCTATGTTAAAATTACTTCTGTAACACAAATTGAATTATCTACCTATATATACTGATTTCATTCACAGAGTTAAAAATCAAGAATAATTCAACTAAGGATTCAAGAACTTATTAATTATTCCTTGAAGGGTTATAGCCAGGAATACACAGGCTACATGCACTTCTAATACAAGAAAAATCTCACACCAGCACTTTGTGCCTTGGTAAATAAAATAAAAAATAAAATTTTTTAAAAGTGCAAAAATGTATGCAAACTTAGTTAAAATTCTTTTTTGTAGATTTTCTGCAAGGAGGCACCCTTGTTACAAGTATTGAGAATCTTGTTAATTTGTAATATTATTCATTGTTTCTAGAAGACATCTTTCTAATTCTAAAGGCAAATTTTAATGAAAGACAGACTAAATATAAAGTTCATTTGAACTCATCTATATTCAGCCCTAGGCAAAAAAATAATAAAGGCGAAAAACAAAGGTGAAATGATAATTCAGGAAAGGGGAGGAAATCTCTTCACCTTTCTGCTTTGGTGGTGTGACTCATTGTTTTAATGAGGTCATTTGACAGACAATGAATTCCAGGCTTCCTATTCAAGTCTTCCATTTAATTCTGGAGACTAATTAGACTCTGTCTCTCCAGATTTCTCTTCCTCAAACAGTACACATGTAATAGGACTAGTTTTTAAACTAAAATTTAGAGTTTCTAGTCCTCCTGCTCCGCTAGAGCATGAAATGAATCCTAAGTCAGCTTTCCTTCACAGCTTTACTGCCCTGTAGCCAGGTCAAAAACCAGGATTTCTTTAACTGTTTGCCCAAGGCCGTTTCTTGGAGATGGCCTCATGGGGTTGGATGTAAAAACTAAAGTCAGCAAACCTCCTGAAGCCAATCATGCAGGAAGAAGGGAACTGCTTTGGGAGAACAGGGCCAGAAGATGCCTTCCATTAGAAAGAACCTGTGCAGCATCTCTGCATCCTCACTGAACAATGCCAACAACATTCCCTCTCCAGTGAGGCCACAGCACCATCAGTGTCCAGAGGATGAAATTTTTGCAGCAATCGAGCTTCTTGGTGAGCTCTGTACAAGGCACTAACTACATACCACAAAGCTTAGCTATGGTAAAAACTTGCAGCCCAGCTATTCTCCAATTTGGCAGCACATAAACAAGCACGGCTCATTCTTGTCAAATCACCACTTGCTCTTTCATTCTGATATTGCTAAGGGTATTTATAAGTTGTACTCATGAGTACTTGCAGAAATGAAAACATGCAAGCTTAATTCCCTCCAACACTGTAGAACAATATAGGGCAGATCTCAGCAGGCACATAAAAAGTTTTAGTTCACTGAATGTAGCGGAACAAGAAATCACGTTTTACTCAAAATGCATCTGCCTGCATTGTTTTTAAATAAGCATGTTTTCTAACCTTTTTTTCTCTCCAAATTGTCCTATTTGATTTCAAGTAATATGGACACAAAATACAATTGCTGTGACTTAATTTACCACCCATCAGCTGCCCTGGCTTGCCCAGATGTAAGGCAGCACACTGCACTGAGGCTTTAGGATGCATCTAAAGTGACTATTGCTTCTTGTGGGTATCCTACATATTGCTGCTGCCTTGCAATTACATAGAGAAAACAAAATGTACCATTAACTTGAAATAATTCATAACATATTAGGATCAACATAAACATATGGTCCTTCAAAAGTTATGGGGTTCTGTTTCAGAAGCACTGAGCTTTCTATTCATGCCTGCATACTAAAAACATACATTATGTCTATACATACACAAAACAGCTTTTATCTTTAAAATCCACAGTGCCTAGATCACTTTAAAAAGTTGCACCACAAACCTGTCATTTGCTCCAACAAGGAATTAAACTTGGAGAAACATACAGTTAAGTAAAAGCATCTCTACCTATTTCAAAAGTGTTAAAAACTGCTGAAATAATCCAACCACTGAAGTAATTGAGTAGTCACTAACTTAAATCTCTGCCCAAGTTCTCCAGAAAATACGCTTGACAATTCAACATAGTTTGTTTGAAAACCATATTGAAAATTACTACTAGGAGATTCCAGAAATGCAACTTTCTTTAATGATGTAACTTCATCTCCTTTTTCTCCCATTTTGCACTAAGTGAAGAATTGTACTAACAAAATAAATTTAATCCTGCCTGAATAGGAGACATCTCCAGCCCATTCATGTGAAGCTTTGTATATTTCTATTAGAAAAGAAAGAAGTAAATAAACTGCAAATCTAATTTATCCAGTTCTCTTCAAACACTGGTTATCTGCAGACTTTGTGTTGCTCAGCTGCATCTTTTGGAGTCAGTAAGCATAAAAATTGCTCACTCATTGGATTTCTCTCCCATAGTTCCTTGTCATTTCTCCTGTCATCACTTTGGTAGTAGCACTCGTGGAAGCTCTAATTCACATCACCCACAAATATTTCATATTTTCTCCAATGCCCAGTCTAAATGAGTAGCCTTGCTCTTACCAATAGTAGAGATAACATCAATACAGATTTCGTCAGCCTTCTTCAAAATACATGTCTTGAAAAAACCTCATTGATTTCACAATCACAACTGTCTTCCTAGGCTAAATAAAAGTCTATTTTGGAGTATCTAAACCTCATCATCAAGACTGCAGATTATATTTAAATTTCTGTTATATTCACTGCTAACATTAAGATTCTCCATCATCAGATGATGACAGAGAACATCAGACAGAACTGAGACAGCAACTTGACAAAGGTCAGAGTGGGATTTTCCACAAGTGATGTGTGGGACTGTAGGAAGAACTGACTGCTCTGGCATATAGGTGATGCAGGAAGAGGATGCTGTTCCCTGCTCCTCTTCAACTACAAAAGTTCAGATCCAAAATTGATTATGGCACTGGTTTAGCAGATACCACATCCTTTAAGTTTGTGGACATAATAAGTCCTTACATAAAGGTCCCACATTAAGCATATTTCCATACAAATTAAAACAGCCATAACTGCTACCTAATAAAAGCTTTTAATCTTTTAAGAGCATATTCAACAGTCTAGCTATATTTCCCTTAGAAGAAGGGTTTTGTAACAGTTCCTCATAAGTTACTGTCAGCTATTATCTTTGGCCAAATTATTAAAGAGGCTGGGAACTCTTTCCATCTTTTAAGTGACCTGGATAACTCTGCTTCCTCCGATGAAAAGTCAATCTAGGATACATACAAAAGTTCCTCAGTCTTTCCTTATCCTTTAGTCTAAATGGAAGACATTAAGCAAAACTGATTTAAGATACACATTTGCAGGTTTAGATGTTTTTTTTAACAGTTGGGTGAGAGCTTTGAGTTATTAAGCTTTCTGCCTGTACTGTTTTTCTTTATGTTCTGCATAGCAGAGACATTTTATTACATAACTTCTTCCCCAGTTAGGGATTACTACCTTTTGCAAATTGTATAACTCTTGACGATAAAACCCCTAGTGTACTTGACTGACTGTATTTCATTGGTCAGGAGAAATTCCATCAGCTCATATCCATTCCCCAGAAGTCTTCTAAAAATCCTTCAGAAACCAACTACCTCAATAGTTTTGAATGGTCTGCAAATATAAAAGGATTGCAAATTTTCTAGACAAGGTGTGGATTCTCATATTGCAAGTTTAAGCCAACTAAAAGGCTCTTCTTAGTCCACAAATAGCAGGATAAAAATCACTATTTTTAAGTGGCCTAAGTTAGCAGTCACGCAGTATTACCGGGCTCATCATGCCATAGATGAAGAAAAGTTGCTGTTGTAAAATAGTCCTGGAATGTGGCTCACTTTGGAAATTATCCTCACAGAATTAATTAGGTGGGAAAAGGCCTCTGAGAGTGAGTCCAAACTGTGACCAAACACCACCTTGTCAACTAGACCATGGCACAAAGTACCTTTCCTTAAACACCTCCACGGTCGTGATTCTGCCATTTCTTCAGGAGCTCATTCCAATATCTATCAACCTTTTTGTGAAGAATTTATTCCTAATGTCTAACCTAAATCTCCCCTGCCATAGCGTGAGGGTATGTCCTCTTGTCCTGTCACTAGATTCTGGGAGAAGAGGCCAACTCCACTTGTCTACAAGCTCCTTTCAGGTAGTTGTAGAGAGCAAGTGCATTAAGTACCCTCTCAACTTGGCTATCTCTAAAGATTGTCAAGGAAGATGGATATTCTCCCAGATAAGGGAGCTGCCTCTATCCCATCCCAAGCTCCTTGAAGACACAAGTCTTCAATCAGACACCAGTTCAGTATTAAAATCTCACCTTGATCCAGGTGCCTTGAGGGCAGACAAGGACACATGTCCGGGATGTTGTTTCTGCGAACTGCCACACCAACTTAATTCATCAGTATGGCACAAATCTTTCCTATAGTTCTACAACCAAGGTTTCCAGTGGAACACTCACTGCCATCTGTCATGTATCCTTATCAGCTCTCCGAAATTTGTCCTTGTATTGTGTCAAACTTCAGACTTAAAAAAAATAATTCATATGACACATTTAATGAAGAAGGAAGAAGAGTAATTATTTGATCTCTGCCTCCTTCCTCTGCCTTCAGATAAGAGATAAGAGGTCAGCACATGAATGACTGTTAAACTCCTGGCAACCTGTTCCTCCCACCTAGTCATGACTCCAGCTTTCTCTCACTAGCCTGTGACAAGAGCCATGCTGGGCTCCACATGCCATATCCACCTTCCCACCTATCTTAAGAAGAACCACTAAGGTTCAATGGCACTAGAGAAGGCTGACAGGGTCATCTGTAGTGTAGCATTACTACACTGAGACAGCTGAAGGCTTGGCGTTATAGCATCTCCATAATGGGAGATATGTGTTATCTGCTGTAAGGAAACCAAGATACAACACACAACAAACTCTACAAGTGTTACCTTGTGAGTCTTTCTGGGTCAATTCCCTGCACTGTCAAAATGTTTGTACTAGCAACTATTACAGCAGTTCTGTAGAATTTTCCCAATCTACCTGTTGTGGTTTTGATCCTGGCTAAGTGCCAGGCACCCACGGCAGCCGCTCACTCGTTCCCTCCCCTGCCACAGCTGGGCAGATGAGGGAAGGAGGGGGAAAAAAAACTGAGGGAATTAACTCAGAGGTCTATGAGTTGAGATAAGGAACCGGGAGAAAACGCTCCAAGGACAAACCAGACTCAGCTTAAAAGCTGCAAACTGAAATTTATTACTACCTGAGTTAGAAGGAGGATATGAGAAATGAACTAAACCTTTAAAAGACACCATTCTTTTCACTCCCCACCCCTCCCTCCCTCCCACCAACAGTGCAAGGGGGGCAGGGTGTGGGGGTTCAGGTCAGTCCATTTCCAAGATCTTCTTCCCCTGCTTAGGGAGAGGAGTTTTTTCCTCTGCTTTTGCCATGGGGTCCCTCCCACGAAAGACAGTTCTCTGTGAACCTCTCTGGTGTGGTTTTTCTTGTCCATGGAATGCAGTCCTCCAAGGACAAACTGCTCCAGCATGGGAGCAAGGGGCCCCTCTCTCTCCAACCGGGTCTCCCACCTGGACTGCAGTTTCCTCCGACATCCACCCGCTTCAGCGTGGTCACCTCCTTCACAAACTGCGGGACTTTTATCTCAGTCTCTGTCTCTCACTGGGCTGCACCTGCTACGGCTTCTCTTGGCATCTACGGCTCCTGCGGCTTCTTCTGGCATCCATGGCTGCTGCGGCTTCCGACATCTCCCCGCTCCAATGTTGGCACCTCACCCACGGACTGCGGGTGGCTCTGCATCCCTCATGGACCCCATGGACTGCAGGGGGGACACCCCGCCTCACCATGGGCTCACCACGGCCTGCAGAGGAATCTCAGCTCCAGAGCCTGGGGCACCTCCTCTCCCTCCTTCTTCACTGACCTTGGTGCCTCCATGTTGTTTTCCCTCACATGTTCTCACATCCTCCTCCTTCTCTAACTAAAAGCAGCTGCGTGTGCGTTTTGTTTTGATTTTTCCTTAAATATGTCATCACAGAGGCGTAACTAACCTTTCTAATTGGCCCAAACATGGCCAGTGACATGTCCATCATCTTCAGAGCCATCAGAGATTGGCTCTGCTGGAAATGGTGAAGAACTCCAGAAACTTCTCACAGGAGCCATCTTTATGGCCCCCTCCCCTCTACTAAAACCACAACACTACCATAGGAGTCAATAGAAATGGAAAAGCCTTGAAGAAAGTATCTCATGGATTGGGAAGTGCCTATTCACCCGCACCAGCAGTTCTTGATAGTCTGACTATCCTCAAGCCCTATGTGGCTACAGCTGCAGATATTACAGAAGAACCAGCCTATCTGCAGCCTTGTTTCAAAACCAAACATCTGGCTTCTAGTCATGCACAGCTGAATGGTCTGACAAGAGCAACCATGTAAGCCAACCCCTCTATTAAATACTGTGCAGCAGCCACTTCTGGGAAAGAACTGACTCTATAAAGGGAACTAACAAACTGACTCATGACCTAGACTTCTGATTTATTTTTTTTTTTACAATGAGTCCAAGGGGTTTTTTTTACAATATTTACTCTTCCTAGTAAGCACACATTACTGTATGAAAAGCAGCCTATATTGGCACTAGACACATTAATAGATACACAAGTTGAAAGCTGAGTAACTAAATCTTGCTAGTACAGGTTATCCCACAATTTTCTTCAGGTCCATTCACACAAAAAATTAGCTGAAATACATATCTGCATAACAGTCCTCAGAATAAATTTTACTGTCACAGATAAAATTAAATGATTTCACAGTGAAGAGCACAGTCCAACATGCAAATATTTTAGCCATCTGATGAGAATTGTGTTTAGTTTTCCTATAACATGGCAGCTTTAAAAGTCAGTATAGTCAGTAAGGACATCACAGAAAACAATATTGATACTTCAGCTGGAATGACCAGCAGTTCCTCCACAGGGCACAATCACATTCCTACTGTAGCTAAGTGACAGGCACAAACATTTTCAGGATATAAAGCTCCAAGTCTATCAGTTAGCCATTAATATTCATCTATTTAACTTATCATAAGAATAAAAATAAAATCACTTTAGCTTGAACATAACTACAGTTTCCACACGATAATAGCATTTTTAAAAAGTCTTTTACCTCTGTTGGTTTGTAGCAATCTACAAGAGTTTCCTAGAAGCAAAATATGAAAGTGTCAGTACCCATACAGAGTAATAGTGAACATAAACAAGTCATGGTATGAAATCTGGCAAGGGAGGGGAGAAAGAAAAGGAGCAAGAACCAGGAATCACTGAATGAAGATGTTACTGAAAACCCAGAGTTACAAAAGTCATCTTTGCTCCCTAGGTGGATCAGAATAATTTGTACCAGGAGAGAAATAATGGCTTCTTTCTCCAGCTAGGAAGTTACCAAATCCCTCTCTCCAAGAAAAACTGAGAAGAGAAGGAGAATCCAAGAACATTTCTCCCAGCAACAGACATGTGAAAGGCAGCTTTCTGTGACGACATCAGAGTCTTTGCAATGCAGAAACAGACACATTAGTTATTCCTAGCAGGGCATTCTTAGCAGGGAGCTGCTGCAACTACTTTAGGCAGAAGCAGCAAAGCTATTTATGAATGCTGAGTAAACAGCCTGGGCCATGCCCCACATCTCCGTGGCTGGCCAGTGAGCTCTGGGAAAAGGGTGCTAACAGGCACTAAAATCCGATGTGCTGCATCTAAGCACCACATTAGTCACCTCCCAGAAGCAAGCTGAGGGCAAGCCATGACTCCGGAACAGTTTTCTTTTTCTTAGTGCATCTGAAAAGATTATAAATGGAGACATTTCCTGTTGGTTGTATATATAGATTTGGATACATATATATTAACACAATGATGTTTCTTTTCTTCTCCCCCTCATTTTTCCATTCATTAACTTCTACCTCATGCAGGATTCAAAGAATTTGAGAGCTGATTTGAACTGTGTAATTTCAGCAGACAGCTTTTGAATTTCCCTACTAATTCCTGTTCCTGACCTCTTACCCTTTCTTTGAACTTTTTGAAGGGTTCCAATTTCTATCTAGTATAGACAGAGAAATAACTGCCAGTAGTCTAAGCACAGGGTCTGTATTTGTAGTCTGTATACATGCATACACATTTCTGCTGCTGAAGTGAATCACAGAAACTATCTGGTCATCATAACTGACTCTCAGCCATACAGTTTTTCCATGTGACCCTTCTTCATTTTTCTATGTTTTCTGTTCTTTATTTTATATACTTGTACAAGTTAGAATGAGGTTAATTTGGCTTAGCGTATGTCCCTTTATTGCTGGATTCTTTGAACTTTTATTTACTAGTGTTATCACCTACCTTCCAGAAATTTTTTATCTAAAAGGATCTTGATTACCTTTGAACAGTCTGGTAGACTATGCTAAACTAGGAATCCATTCTAATTCCACGTTTACAGTGGATTCAAACACAAGATATCGATCCAGATGCATTACTTCAGCCACCTTTAGATTTAAAATTATAAAATAATATTACCTGTAATTTGAGAGCTCTCTCCTCTTCATTGGCTGCATCAAGAAGGTCATCAATGTCAATTTCTACATCTGGCATTTCTTCTTCCTGAAATGCAAAAATAGCCACTTAGTCCATAGAGCTATCTTTTAACTAAGCCCAAAAGCAGCCCAGTGATAGCACACAAACCCATCTTCCTGGAGCCAGACAAGGAAATCAATAGGGGATAGGGGCTTGATTCCTTGCACTCAGGCCAGCAGAAGGCCAAGCCCCAGCCTCACAGGTGGTGACAGCTCTTAAGCTCCTTTGCTCACAGTCAGGATGTGTTACTAACTCACGGCCAGCAGGACAAGTCATGCTATTCTCACAGTACTGGGCAAGAGGATGCAGAAAAAGTAGAAGAAGGAAGAGGAAGTAGATAACAACTGCAGCAAGACACAAAATTGTTTTGAAAGCATTTTTGATTGCACTGCTTATTTTGGTAACACTGTGAAAGATCTCCCTTGTTTAAAGTTGGCTTACAATACAAGCACTGTCAGAAGAACTCAGATTTTCAGTACCTGCAGTGAAGCACAAAGTCTAAGGCAGAAAGTATTTTAGAGAATTTTTCTTAAACCTCTTCCACCCACACACTGTCTTTGCATCACCAACACATCAGATGCCTTGTTCCCTGAGTCAGAGAAGCAGTCCACATATTTTGAAGGATCCCTGAGCTCTAGAATCCCAATGAGAATTCCTCATCCACAGACATCACCATTTACTGCATTTTCAATCATGTAAAAAATATTCTGCTGGTCATTTTATACCTCTTTTCATCAAAGTTGTTATGCAGCTCCCTGTTGCACATACAAAACTTTGGTCTCAGCCTCTCTCCCACACCAAGTCCAGCCTTGGTAGTGGCCTCAGTGCCATGGCACACAGCTCCTCTGCTGCCTCTCCTCCATCTAAGCCAAGCACATGGGCACTCCAAGACTGTCCTCTCCTACAAGTACACTGCCATCAATCGACTCACTGATAGCGCATCGCTTTGGCACTGATCTAATGAAAATAGGGACCTGAAAGCCTCCAAAGGGGAGGATGGATTTAAGAGTCAGGATGAAGCAACAAGACCATAGCAGCAGCCTTCTTGTACCCCACCAACACTTATAAGATCCTTTAAAGAAACATTTTGACAAAAATGTGGTGGTTCCAGCAAGTTGCAAAGGTTTCAACAACTGTGAAATAATTTAACAGCTCCAACAGCAACTACCTTAGGTAACACCAAAATTATTTTTCTACTGGGTAAAAGACAGTCCAAACATTAGCAATGAAGCTAAGTTAGTTCAAGTTAATCTAACAGAAGTTAAGCACCAAAGTGGCAAACAACTAGCTGTATCAAAGTCCAGTTAAAATGCCAACTGTTCAATATCTTTTTGATTGTGAGGAAGAAGGACAAAATTTCGATGATTAAGTTCCCCATTCCCCATCTCTGAAGGAAAGTGTGCAGGGGTGTGATAGCACAGTCATGCAGGTAGTTAGGCTGAAAGAACAAAAATACACAAAGCACATTCTTTCCCCAATCAACCGGTTCAGAAAGGAAGTGTGGACATTTGCTGAGATGAAGTAAAGATACCAATTATTGTAACGCAATCTGGCAATATGGGAGTTTTTAACCTAATGCAACAGATTCATTAGCAATTTAAACAAGAGGAAGAGAAGTCTTCCACAGGCTATACATTCAATAAAAGCCATCAGATTTGGAAAGGATAAAGAATAATCCATATCAGTGGTATAATTACTTAGTAGCTTACTATCCTAACTCTATGCTAATTCGCATATCACACCAAGAACCAGAAATTCCCCACATAGGTAGTAAACCTCCTGAACATTTTTTCTAAGCAGCTCATCCTAAATACTGTTAAGACAGGGTGCCTGGAGTTACTGCTAATACTGTAAACTTATCAAAATACACACCCATTGAACTGTGTAAATAGCAATTGTGCATCTGTCTGCATTCAGAAGTGTTGTTTAGCACATAGAATATTTTGTCAGATACACATTTTGAACTCTTGTCTCTTGGAGTGGCATTCTAGCAAACTGAAATAACACTGAAAAGCACCAGAGAGGGGAAATTGCGTAGAAGGTATATAATGTTTCTTTGTGATCACACTTCATTGAAGTTGAGTGCTCCTGAAAGGTTAGTTTTACTCTGAATGGTACCAGTTGTGTGTGAAAAATCCTTACTTTTATCCCTCTTCCCTCTTATCTTCCTCAAATCAACTTATTCCTACATCTTCAAGGTTCACAGTCATCAATTCAGAGGGCAACTGCACCAGTAGTTCACTGAAACTTTGGTATAAGAGGTAACACAGCTCCTGTATATCACAAAATGATAACAAAAAAAAAAAATTAGACATATTTCTGAAACAAGGAACTATAATTGTATCTGACCCAATGGCATTAAATTAAGCTACATTTTCTGTAAAACATCACCTGTATTTTCTTCACAGCAGATTTGAACTCTGATACACAACACAAATGGAGGGGGAAGCCCAAAAAGGTAATTCTTGCTCTTATTTTTGGCTGAATGAACAAACAGTCAAAACATCTTTTTTCCATCTGAACTACTGTGCCTGCATGATCTCAAGAGTTTTATGTTAGGCATGAAAAACATGCCCTTAGGTCAGGAGCCTGACCACTCCACAACAGCTGTAATGACAGAGGGAGGAAAGAAAAAGTCATGCCTTCTGTTTGATGGATTTTATTGGTGAGATTAACCTGGCTGCTCCAATTACAATAAAGCAGCTAGATATAGACTGGGCTGAGCCAAGCGTGAAAGGGTAGTGCATAGTCGAAGGATGGTATTTTGAGGGTCTTGTTACTGTCATAAGGCTATGCAAAAAACAAAGCACTGCCACCAGTTCTGCTCCAGTAAAAGGGAGACAAAGTGATGCAAATAGCAGATGATGGGGAGGCAAGAAACTACTAGAAGGATGCTGACAGGGAGCAGCCCCCAGAAAAGCTAGAAGGGGTGTGGGGGTTCTGGGTGCAAACATCTATCAACTGAAACATTTGCAGGAGGGAAGAATGGACATTCTCCTTTTCAGCACCCTCTGCAGTCTGCATTAACAATATAGGCAGAAAATGAGCTGATTTCTGCCTAATTATTCAAAAGTCAGAAAATATCAAAGACAACTTCCATGATATTTAATGCAACTTAAATTCAACCTTTCATTGAAAGACAGCCCCATTACTCTTTAGTTTGCATGAATTCTTTGCAGGCTGCTGTCAAAAGACCTTGTGCACAGACGCACATTACGCAGTAAATAGCTGTAGCAGTTTAAGACATTACAACCTCTCCGGCTGGCAGCGATGAATGGAATAGGAACAGGTGAACATCCATTAAAGAGACCAGAGAAAGGCCTTCAAAATCAGCTCCCACAGCTGCCTAAGCCAAAGGGCTGGATTTTGCAGGGGCATCTTGAAGAACACTTGCACACTCCAGTCTGCTGACCCCGAGGACACCCCCTACAATACAGCAAAAGCAGGTCTGACATCATTCCAAGTATCTACTAATTAAACATTTATTGGAAGCTTTAAAATGTAAAGGGCAATAGTTGCCCTATGCATAACTTCCCACTATAAATCCAACTGGCAAATTAGCCTATTATCCCACATCCTCACTGCAATTCAGTGTGCATCATCTCATTTGCAGTGCTGGGAAATAGTTAAATAGGCTTGTTTGATTTTTACTTTCGATTTTAAATCTGGGAAAGAAAGGAGAAGTTAAACACAGCAAGAAAAGTTAAAGCCATCACTTGTATAGGGAGCTTGGAAACAGCAGGAAAGGATAGCAAGAGAAAAATGAAGGAAAAGGAAGGAAAGATGACCAGACATTTCAGACATATGAAAGTTTCAGACTGTATGAATCAGGGATTTCTCTTGGAGTCCAAACCAGAAAATAGGACCAGTTTTTCTGGAAATATCAATTTAATACATGAAAAGATTGATTTTAGAACAGGCATCTGTTGAGCATCTAATACAGGCAGCTCTAAACAAATTAATCTGCAGACATGGATGGCACTGCCAAGACAGTGGTGCAAGTCTCAGGACAATAAATAAAAAAATCCATAAATTACCAGGATTATAAATCATTGATTGCATATGTAATCTAGTGGGATTATGAATGGATTGCGCTTAGTCCAGGTAAATTAATATGACCAAATAGTAATTTGTAGGAAACACAGAAGAAAAACATTCGTGTTTCTTGTTTCACAGCATTCAGATGTTTTGGGGGAATTACGCATGAGGGTGAAAGTGGATAAAAGCAAAAACAGAAAAAAAAAAGCATCGTTTAAGTGATCAAAAATTATTAATCCAGAATCAAAGCAAGCTCTTTTTTACTTAAAGCCAATCCTAGTTAAGTGCAGAGTCAAAATACACAGCTAAAATAAAGCAAGACAAAAATATTGCTGCGTCTATTGATTGGTATGAGGAAGAGAAGATTAGGAAAGGATGCTGAAGACAGGAAGAAGGTACTCAAAAGTGCCAGGGTTCATGAAACTTGTGGTAAGAACAAGAATCCTCAGTGGTACAACCCAATTACTAAATGACAGCATGTTTTCTCCAATCCTAAAATATTAAGAGCAGCAATGCCATAACAGACATGATGATCTAATATTAGACATGAAAAAAAAATCATCTCTCATTTCTTTTGGTCTGGGTGAAGCAGTTCATGCAACAGTGAATATTAGTTTGTATAGCTGATAATCAGTGAACACATTCAGGATGCTGCTCCCAGTATGATACAATCTTTAGCATGCAGTTACACATTTTCTCCCCCATCAGGCATTTATTTCATTAGCAACCAGTCACTGAATGTGAAATCTCAAAGGCAATATAGAGAACGAGGCCCCACACTCCTGAGCACGTGGCACCCAGTCTTGGCTCCAACTAAGAGGCTGAAAAATCCATGTTGTACCCAATCTGTTCTAACCAGAGCAGCAGCCTCTTCCACCAACAGCAAGTCTATCTTCCTCTATCACTTCTGTTTATTGAATAAAAGTGCAGAGACATTCAAGGCAAAATTACCAGATGTGTCCACTCATGTTGTGGTGTGCTATTGGCCAGGTTTCGGTTTTTCTCATGGCCAGGGTCTGCCGTCTTCCCCCTCCCCCCACCCCCTCCCTCGGTATCTCGTTTCTCCCTTGGGAAGGCTTTGTATCCCCCAATACACTGCAAGCCTGCAAAATTCAAACCCCGCACCCCTACCCCATAGGATGTTTGTACCCTCCCCTGCCCCTCGTGTTGGCATATATGTAACTGTAACACGCGGTGCCAGTGCTTCTCTGGCATGACCCCGGTGCCAAATAAACCATCTGGGAAGCCTCTCCGCTTCGTCTCTCCTTCCTCGGCGTGCCTAGAACACCAGTGGATTAGGTGAAACCTTGCTGGACCTTTGCCAGTCCTCCCACACCTGGAGCAGCCCAGCAGCCCTGAAACCGCGGGCAGGAGCCCAGTGCCCCTGCTGGCAGCATCGCAGCACACTCATTTTGAGTCAATGATCCTACTGTTTAAAAATAATCATAATTTATCTGTGGCAGTGCGGCTATTTAACAGAAACCTTCTCCTGTGCTGAGCCTGTCTTCAAGTCTGACATCACGTGGATCCAGCTATATACACAACAAAGGAGGGACACTAAGTGCACCCCTGCCAACAGAATGGCTTATGCAAGATGCTCAGTATCTCACTGGAGCACCAAATGCATCTATATCTACATAACATGGTATGAAGGGCTGGATAAAAGTCAAGGGCACAGTGTTTTATCTACATGGTCCAGATTTGACGTGCTCTCACCCCAGAGCCAGCAGTCCATAGCCTTGTGCACACACCACTAGAGGGAGGTAATACTTTGCAAACACAGCAAGGGTCCCTGAAGTTGCTGGTAAAGCATGGAAAGGTCTTCTGAGCCCTATGTACAGTTCCCGGTCTGGAGAACAACAGTCTAACTTTTATCCTCACGCACACATTGCTCTCTTCTCCTGTTCTTAAAAATGTAGTCCTCGGCTTTTACTTTAACATCTTGTTTCCTGCCAAATTCTACCAGCTCTGCTCCTATCTTTTTGGGCATTTGCTTCTACATCCATCCTTTGTATCCTTTCTCTGGAACTGACGGCCAGAGAAAGGACTGTTGGAAGCAGAAAAAGGAGCAACTCAGCTACCAGGCACTGTGATGAGGGCTCCCTGCCAAGAAGAAACTGCAAGAGCCCAGCCCCTTCTAGTTCTCCACAGAGCAAGCTTGTTCACATATGACAATCTTTGAGCTTATTGCCAAACTTTAACAAGTTCAGGCACATGACAAGCACAAGTGAAAGAGGTGGGGAGTTGCTTGATTAAACTGAGAACACTTTCATAAACTGGCCACACAGCACATCTCCGACACACAGCAAATCTAGTCCCCCCTAAACTTCCAAGATTAGACATACCAGTGTTTCAACTCAGCTGCTGAAAGTCCTCAGGCAATGTGGAAAACCACTTTTTTTTCTTCCTGATTTTACTGTCAACATCAGAAATAACTGAAGTCTAAACCTAAAAAGCTTTCCAAAATATTCCAGCTGAGGAAGGCACATACTGTGAACCTCCTCAGCTCAGATTATTTCCATTTGGACAGGTTCAACATTTTAAGTGTGTTTGCCAGTTGTTAAATCAAGAGTAATGCCAAGAACAACGCTTACGGACTTCTGCATGGAGGACTACAAGCCTTGTGGTGAAGCAGAGGGGGAGCTTACCTGGGAATTTGCAAAGTCTAACAATATAGAGATGAAACAAAGCTGCAGAAAAGGTGAGATAGATGGACAGACACTTAAAACACACACTGACGGTGTTTACACAGGCAGGCACAGCTGGGCTGCAGCTTGCTCAGCCAGTGTGCACAAACTACATGGTCTAGAAAATATAGCTGCATTAGGGCAGCTTTCAGACCAAGAGAACAAACCCTGTTGGCAAAGCATTTATATTCAAGTGCCATGGTTTATTAACACAGCAGTTAGATTTCCAGACTAAAGCTTACCCACATCCACCTGGCTCAGAGAGGAAAGAAATAGCTAAAAAGCCTGTCTGCATCTGCCAATTCACCCTATGTTGGTTAGTAGATAAGTGGGAAAATAGCCCCACGCTTATATGAGGAAGTACACATCGTATTACAAGGAAATCTCAACAATGAAATCTGTTAGACATTCATGTCTGAACCCAGGGAAGAGGGTGCACTCTCAAGCTCCAAGATCTAAAGCATAACCTAACAGCATCCCAGATCCAGGCCAGTATGCAAGTTAGGCATGTGCTGCTCCCAGCCAGAGACACACTATAAGAAAAAGCATAGGATTATATGTGAAAAGGATACCACCATACTCCTTGGATAATTGAAAAAGCATGTCTATCCCAGAGCCTAGTCAGCCTTCCCTGAAACAGTAAGGAATTCTTGGCCTCCTCCATAACCATCACCATCTCCATTATCTTTTCCTGTCATACAGGTAGCAGATCAGTTTGAGCAGTATGTTGCTGTCCTGGGGTGATTTTTTATGCTCTGTATTTTTTTTTTCTATCATCTGCTTATGCCCAGGAATGGGACCCATAACATTGAGCTGGCAGGGAGAAACTTGACTTGGTTTTATCTCTTTGAGATAAAGCACAAGTTCTTATTTTTTGGGGTTTTTTTTTTCCCCGCGGTAGTCTGTCCAGCTGTGAGTTAGAACAGAGGGGTTTCTTTCCCTTCCTACTAGGTTTTTAGTTTTCTTTTGGGTTTTTTTTTCCTTTTTTTTTTTTTGGACTGTTTGGCTTGTTTTTTCCCCATCTGGAAAAAATCAGACTATCTCCGGGGGAGACAGTCGGCGGGACCCTCGCCAGGAGCTTCTGGACCCCCTGGCCCAGCTGGGCCAAACCTTCAGGAGGTGCTGAACCAGAGAAAGGAGAGACTCTGAAAATCCACCAGCTTTCTCCACAGCAGAGAAGGTTGACTGTCTAATATTCATTTCTGTTTTCTTTTGTTTTGTTTTGTTTTTTTGTGCCTGGGTGCACCTTGCTTGTTAAATAAACAGTTCTTTTTTTCACTTCCCTCCAAGAAGGTTTTAATTTTGAACCTTGACTGGGGGGAGGGGCTGAAAATTCTGCCTTTTTAGAGGAGACACCCTTACAGAATCTCCTCCCAAAAATTTGTCTCAAACCGGGACAGTTCCTTGCAGAAAAAAGAGGGACACAAAGTTTTGATTTAATCAGTCTACATAATGACAGATTCAGAGTCAAACAACAGGGACATGCTCCCTCTGTGAGCTATGTTACCTGACAACATGACTTGTCAATCAGTACTTTTGCAAGTTGCCTAGAGAGAGTAAGTCATGAGGGTCACAGATTTCTGGGGTTTGGTTTTGGATGGTGGGAAGGAGGAAGGAATTCAGAACAGAATGATGTCCAGCAGGACAATCTCTATATAAGGATATCACCCTAGGCAAATTGCAACACTAGTCCTGTATGTTAATGTTACTTAACAACAGCCAAGAATAGCCCAACTTCTTTACTTAGAAACGACTACAAATAAAAAACATGGTGTAAAACATTTGAAAATTTCTGGGAATCCCTTAAGTATGAAGGCATCTTAATATCCATGTATGTGCCAGCAGTTAGGTACAGCTGCAGCTTCAGACTTCAAGCAGAAGTGAAAAATATACTAACATGGCAATGGATACACAGTATACACAAAACACTTAAATTCTAGTTGTGAACCTCATTAAAGCAATTAACAACTGATATTTTTAATAATCAGGGGAGGATCACCCACTCAAGCCAAGTTCTTCCATCTTATTACCCAAGCTGGCTCCTTCTCTTGCCTCAGTCACCGTAAAACTTTGTTGTTTGTCTCAAGCTGGTACTGTCATAGATCAGCCTCTGCTCTTGGCTTTCAAGTGACAGTAGAGCAGATGAAACAGAAAGATGCTATTCCAATTACAAGTTCCATTCAAAGAGTCTGCCCCTCTAAAGCTGCAAATGCACCCCAAAGTTTTTATTGTAAAATAGCGCGCAAGTACACAAAAATAGCAACAGCACAATCCTGGCACTCAAGTGATACAAAAAGACACAACTCTCTTGCACCCTTATTCCAGGTGAGGTCCCTCTATCAGCAAGGAGGGATTAGGGTTTTGGGCAGAGATAAGAACATCAATCCCCCAATGCAATTCCTGTGAGAGCTCCTTTTATGGGTAAGCCTTTGTGAAAGAGGATAGGGAAAGGAGACATCCATATCCAGAGTACAGGTCTCCCCACCCAGCTTCCCTGAATATCTTCACCCTCCCCCAGAACACAAGCCTGCCTGCATTGACATTCAACACAGAGGCAGCTGCTGTCTTTGCAGATGCCACTACAGTTTTGCCTTTCCTTCAATTAGAAGGTTAGAGAGCAGAAAGATGATGGCAACACACCATCATTTCCTCTGGACAAACTCCTTACAGCTACATCACAACATGGTTAGCATAACATTTTACCCTGTATAAGGAGTGAGGGAAAAATAAGACAGCCAACTGTGTCAAAAAGTCAGCTGAAAGAGGGGAAAGGGGAAGTTAAGCTAAAGCATAGTGAGACAAGTACAAGCACTGCCAAAACCCTTACTGAAGTTACTCAGGGAAAGGGAAGGAGGGCCAGTTTCAGAGAACAACTCAATATATAGAGTCTATGCAAACATGGGTTGTCCAAATTAGAGCAATGGACCACTCCCCTGCTACTGTGTTCCACTTCATCACAGACAGATGCTACCCATCACACCTAAACTGCCTCAGTGCCACACAGTTATGCCAACACAAAACTTCAAATAAAAGATGGTAGCACTTCACAAACAACAAAAGAACAAGTAGTGGAAAAAGCATTGATATATCAACTTGATGGTAGAGCCTCATAATATTAGCAGCTTGCAACAGATGAAGCATCATAATTTCTGCAAGCTGTTTCAATGTAGATTCAGGCCCACCTACACCCAGGAGTAATGGCAATGGGACTTTCAAACGGAGATCAGGGGCTCTCTTTAATTAGTAAGGGCAAACTAGCCATTAAAATTTACTTTATGTTTCTGCATCAATTTGACCACTATTGTCAAGTTGTCTGTGTTTATAAAGACCATATGAAAATGGTGACATGGTGACCTCAGTCAAATACTCTAGAAGTGCCTCTGCAGAAGAAGAAATCTTGATTCCTCTCTTTCCACAGTTCTCTATCCTGCTTGCTAGCAGGGCCACAAAGCTGCTATTGAAAGAATGTGTTAGGAGAAAAACTAAGTTTTTTTGCACTTTGAACTCTGCCAGCTCAGTTGAGGCCAAGCTTGCCTAGCAGACACACTGCCTACTGTTGGTCACCAGCACACCCATCAAGTTTTCTTGCTGGAAGGAAGACTTTCTGTGCTCTTTCAGAAGACCATGCCTCTTTATTTAAATGCCTGGGCTGGCTGCCACATTTCACTGGCCACATTCTCCCATCAGCAGGGAGGTAAATCATACAGAGTTGGATGCAGCCTACAACTCCATGAACAGCACTGGAGGCTTGTGCAGGTGTCTTGGCCAAGAAAGATAAATAACAGATCCTTTTACTTTTCTTTTCCCTTCTGTTCAAGATTTTTTCCCCTCTCAGGTTTTTTTTTTAATTTATTTATTCATTATTATATGGAAGCTAAGGAAGTAATTTGCAAAGAATCAACAGGAATAATTTTTCCTCTAATTAGCTGCTAAATAGAATTTTGCAACAGTAAAACAAATGCATGCACACACTACTTGGGTTTTTTTTTAAATCAGATCAGTTTCTTGGTATCCTGTGTTTTAACAAATTTTCAAAGGAACCTATTACGTAGGTTACTGAAAATACTTATCCTAGGCCCTGGACTTGCTATTTTTAGTTTGGTATTTATCTGTTGCTTGAATGGGTGACTGAAACACTAGTCAGGGGTCACACACTTGCAGTGCCAACTCTGGTCTGTCCATACACAGTAGTTCTTGTATGAGCAGTTGTTTAGGATGCACTTGCTCAGAACCCCTGCCATAAAGCATCCAACAGTGAGCAACCAAAATTGGCTCTGACTTGGAAGAGAACAGCTTCTAGGGATCCCTAGCTGGCCAAAAAACACAGTTTGGCAAGCCTTGCTTGGTTCATGGCCCCATCATTCATTTAAATACCTCCATCAGTTTATTTGGGAAATGGAAGTTTAGAGTCAGATAACAACTTGTTATTTACTCTTCTTTTACCATGTATAACTTCAGCAAAAATTGTGACAGCCCCTAAAAATCAGATGATTTTGACTGTGACACTGATGCAACTACCCAGTACAACAGAAACATGGCCACTTCTCCTTAGCATGCAGAATACCTCTTCGTGCTGTCCTCTCCTGCCTGGGAAATTCTTGCCTAGTTTCTAAGGAAGAGTCATCATGATGTCAATGCACATGCTTCTATTAAGTAAGAAAAAGCCAGCTTTGCCTAACAATTCTCTGCAGACAAAACAGGCCAAGCCAGTAAGAAACATACAGAGAAAGCTCCATTTCATTACCACTTCACAATTTAATAAATGTCTCATCTGAAAATTTTGTAGATAGAGATAGAGAAAACAAGTAAGTGCTGGCAGGTGAAGCTGAACATGTAAATTCAGACTATATTCTCTGTAATTGTAATGTTGTATTAATTCCTTTCAAAACAGGGATTTTTAATGGAATCATTCAGATCTCTTTCTTGCATTGAAGTGTTATCTTCCCAGCTGGTTTGTTAACTAGGATTTCCATCATGCAGCATCACCCTTCCTTCACACATTTCACTACCTGACATCTGTGCTCATGGATTGTGTGTCATGTCCTTTTTATCTTGTTTTAGTCACTATCTAATTGCCAGCAAGCTTTGAACCACTCACTTTTTTTTTCCAAAATCCTTTTATTATATCCAAATGTAGCATGTTTGAAAGGAATTTAAGTTTCAGTTACCATTTTAGGATACCTCCATTTAAAAGCTCCCAGGAGTCTGTCAAAATGCCTTGGCATTCATTTGGTTTCAACTATACACATTCACACTTTCCTGAGAGTCTCTGAAAAATGGGTTGTAAGGAGACACTCTATTTCCACATCAAGAGCACATTCTTGCCACCAGAGCACAAATGCAAGAGAAGAATTCACTGCGAAGAAGTCCAAAGCCCAAATAAAACAAAAGCTTCCAGCAAACCCTTCTGACTCCCAACTCCTCCCGCATTCTTGCACCCATTTCACTATGAAGCCCCCTATGGGCACATTTACCTACCCCAAGAGAAGCTAACCTTTGCTCATTGCCAAAGAATTGCACTCTGAACAGCCAGCAAACCTTATAAATTGTGTTGCCATCTTGAAAGTGCAAACTGAGCAAGTGTCCCTTGGTAGAGCCTGCAGACAATCTGCAGTAACTGTTTTACGAACAGATATCAGCCTAACTGCCTTCCAAGAGAGCCTGTAGCACCCAGAACTCCCGTTTCAGTTTCCTTGACCCCTAAACAGTACACTTTTTCAAATGAACTCTCACTTTGCTGTGGTCACTCTAAAATTTGTTCTCTTCTCCTGCTCAACTTCAAGATTTATCTTTTTTAAGCAGATGATAAATATATGTGAAAATATTTTCCTCCATTTTTCAGAGTGACACGAACATGCAAAGTCAAGACTTGTCAGCAATCCCTAATCATATGCATTGTTGGAAATTGTCACAGGCTGAAGAAAAAAGTGTGGTCTTTTTCCCAGTGGCACTCCAAAAAGTTATGGATGATATGCATTTTCTTTAAGAAATAAAAGCTTTGTAGTTCCATAACCATAGCCTGAGAAGTAATTAAAGGCATACAGAAGGAGAAAAGTATAATGTAAGGCAAGATATTTGATGTTTTGGCTTTGTATAAAAGTAGAAAACTGAAGTAATTCCTGAAGCTTCTAAATTACTTACAGCTTTAGTTTTTAAATGCTAAAGAGCCTATGATCTTCCACAACATACTCTCTTGCCAGCAGCAAACACATGACAGACCTTTTCACATTGGGTAACGAAAACTTGTGGTGAGATACATGATCATGACAGTGTTAGCAAGCCCAAAACAGAATGGGGCCAAGGCACTGAGGTGTCACTCTTCTCCTCAAATACACAAACGGGCAATATTTTCCAGCACAACCATAAAAATTCCAGATGCTCACGCAACAGCTGCTAGTCCTCACAAATCACTGTAGCAGAAAGATGACGCAGGCAAAGCAAGTCCAGGACTAATGAGGGCCCTTAAAATAGATGAACTTGCAGACTGGCAATAGCGAAACCAGAGAAATTGCCATTGGGCTGAACTGAAGAGAGAGAATTCCAACAGGCTGCTGAAGGATGAGCACTTACTCCCCTTGCCCCTTCTTCCTAGCAGCAGCGCTCCCTTGTATGTGCTAAAGAAAACAACTGCTTAAACTGTCTCCTATGACTGAACTACAGCTCCAGGAAAAGAATACTTTTTTAAAGCTGTATCAAGCCCAGCCCTTCATTTCCAGGTTTGGAACCCTGGCAGAGGGGCTATAACCCTCACATTATCAAGTTAACAAAAGAGTGAAAGATTACTCTTAAGTATCTTAATTAACACATGGGGAGGGATGGGGGGAAGGGGGGGAAGAAGAAAAAAAAAAAAAAGAAAAAATGTGAAGAGGAGAAAAAGATTTTAAGAGGAATATAATTTTTCTCAAGTATCCCTTAAATACCAGAAGGCGCCACCTTCAATTATCAGGAATACCAAAGATTCCCAGAAAGGAGAGAACTTATATATATACTCAAGATCTCATTTCTTAAATAGTTTCCCGGTTCTGTAGGGCAGCTCACACACACAGACCACCTGGGATCCTCTGCAACTCCTGCAAGCCCCAAACACAATCAGAGCAATGCTTCTGGTTAGCATGGAGTTTCCAGAGGCCAAAACACAGGTGTGTTATCAGAGGCTTTGTCTGCAGCCAATTCGACACAGCTTTTCTCACAGAACCCAAACACGTACAGCAGTCTTCCAGTTTTCTCCTGAAATTCCTTCCATACTGTGCAAAGCCTTTCCAGCAGCTTATGTATATTAAAAATAGAGCCAAACAGTAGCTTCATTGAGAGTGATGTTTCACTGAATTGCAATACTATTTCATGTTACACCATCCAAGAGCATACTATATACACAGTGCACACATACATATGCACTAACCCTTCAGGATCGTGTTAACAGACCACAAATATACATCTACACCCACATATGCATGAACAGTTACCCATTGTTATAGAAAACTACCAGAAGAAAGAATATGTACACAAATTTCTGCACTGAAAGTGCAGCTAGCAATGCCTTGAAGAAGCATGGCTTGCCACAGCACAGCAGAACATATTAACAAGCCATCTGTTCATTATAACAAGCTCAACAGGATTCAGCTTCTAGATGCAGAGCTGCTACCTACAGCATGTCCCTTGATCAAGCAGACAGTTGTTGGATATTGCCAAAGCCTTGCCACAACCCCTTCAGAGAGCATGTTACACATCTCTGTCACCAGTGCAGTCTGGATTTAAAATCTGCTTTCCCAGGGGGCTGTGCCTTTGAGCAGAATTAGTCACACTAACAAGCAGCCCACAGTCAGGTTCCTCCAGCCAGACACAGGCAGACAGAGCCAGTCCTAGTTGCTCAAAGCTCTCAACTTCTCCTCTCACCTTGGAGAAAGACACATCGTATTTCCACAAGCACAAACACTGAAGAACATGAAATCTATTCTCAGAAGAGTTACTGGCTCTCAAAAAAGAGACAAGAATGATACTTCTCTCTAGTCTTACGCAAGCAAGATGAGTAGTCTTTCAGTCTCTCCCCGCAGCCCCCATTGATATGTTTCTCCCTTCAAACAGAAAAATTATGAAACAGCTGTTGCTTTGCCAGCTTTGTGAGAGGCAAAGAACAGCAGTCAGAAGTAGCAGCAGGGGAACAAGATGTAATACACTCCGCATCCCATCTGTTGAGAGCCGGTTAACAGAAGACAGAGGGCAAGGAGACAAATAGGGACTCCAACATACAGTCAAACAGCTCCTTCCTCACCACCTATCTTATGGTCTTCAGCTCAATACCCAGCAACTGCAGCAAGAGAAAGAACAAAACTCTTCAAGTTAAATGTACAACATCAATCAAATTAGTATCTTGATAGTATTCACAAGCAAGTTGTTTAATTAATACACTGTGCAGCCAGTATTTTGGCTTAGTTGTTACTCTGCCATGTGGCAAACTAGACAAAGCAGATGGTCAATAAGCTCTGTTAAACTGTCAGGGCTAGCTATTATGAAGAGACACAAAACAGCTCTCTGCTAGTTCCAAAATTTTTAAGCTAAATCTCAGCAATGTCAGCTCAGTTTCTCCTCCTAGAAAAGCTGGCATTCAGAGAGTCAAGGTTAAACTAGTAACTTTCCCAAGGCTCCAATCTTGAAATTCAGAGCATGCCAGGCACCATGCTAAGAGATGCTCAAGTTCATTAAAAGCTGCAAAAATGTGAGAACGGCCAATGTCAGCTGCAATACACCAAGAAACGATGAACTTGTGGTTTGCATCTTAAAAAAATTAAAAATTTAAGAATGTGTACCAAGAAAATCAGGAGAGCTGGGATTGAAATTGAATATTAACTCCTCAGCCTTTGAATTCCAAACAGGAAAACCAACACAGAATAAGTCTTATTAAAAGGAGTACTTAACAAGTCAAATTTCAAAATACATTCTTCTCTTCATTAAAAATGCTGTTGTCATACAAACTCTGAAACAATCTCAGACACTTTACCTCACATGTACCTCCAGATAGTACTTTGATCCTTGTAACAAAGGCAGACACTCCAAACAAATAACCAAGCAGAGTTGAAGTCTGGTTCAGCAAAGAGCACAAGCTTTGCCACACTAGAGGAGGAGGTTACTGTTAGTATGTACAGCTACATCTTGTTTTGTTCTGCTAAAATCCACCTCTTTGTACTATGTTAGCCTCTTTGCCTACTCATCATGTAGGGGGCCTTGTTCTGAGGCATCTCCAGAGCTAAGTGTTTTAACATTTTCACAAAATGCCATCATGCTTTGCTCACAGGGCCACAAGGAGCCCAGGCTATGCTTATGTGTACTGCTCCCTGGCTAAAAACACCACCTATTTTCTGCTTTAGCACTACACCTACCTAAAGTAGCTAAAATTTGCTTAGGATTAAAAAGTTTTGAGTCCAAATCTCTGAAAATCCCCGTGAGAAGAGGTTAAAAGCTTAAACGTGTCTTTCAGGCACCAGAACACATGAAAGAGCATCAGAAAAATGCTGTAATTAGAAGTAAAATGCAGTTTTTTACTTAACAGACAAACTGGGAACTTTACTAGACAGTCTTGAGATGATGTCCAGTGAGCTGATTCCCCTGTCCCTGCAAGCTCACGAAAGGCAAGTTTTGAAGTGTCCTTCTAGAATGCCACCTTTGTGTTCACAAAATATTATTAGTTAAGTCTTCTGCCATCCAGAATCTTTTCAGATGGTGCTCATCTTTAATATGCTATTTTGAAGCCAGCCACCTCAGATGAGAGCTGGAGACTACCAAGAGCTTTTGGGTGGATCGAACATCATCTCACTTGGGTGCATTGCAGTCACCATCACCAGACATTCTTCAGGCAGTACTAAATCTCATTTGTGTTTTCGACTAAGTGCCTCTCACAGCAGGGCTCTAATAATGGTGACTTTGTCTTGTAAAAGGTCCTGTAACAATGCCAAAGTCTTTTTAATAAGTTTGTTGGCATCATTCAAAAGCTGCTGGCAAGAGCAATTAAGGAGTCAAGAGACAGACCAACTTTGTTTTTCTAAATTACCTCATGATTTGTGTAGTATGGGCTCAAAATTTCTAGATCTTTAACTCAGCCAATACAACATATTTACAGCAAGGAGCCAGAACAGTTTGAGCAAGCCATCAGGTGAGACTGCAACATGTGTTTCATCCTTCTGGACAACACTAGCTAGTTTCTAGCCTCTGGCACACTCTCAAGGAACCATTCAAAAAATTCACCTGGATTCACACTTCAGCTGCTTGTTCCTGAATCTCACTTTCCTTTAACTATGTTGCATCTTGGAAACACTTGGAGGTTAGCCTTCTCCTTACTTCACCTTCCCTGCTATCAAATACACACATTCATCACATGACAACTAAAACTCATACATATGAAGCCACTCAACATGTAAAAAGTCATATCTAACTCAGAAGCAGACATCTTCCAGAATGAGAACTTCATCTGATCAAAATCATTTATGTTGGGCAATATTTCAAAGCAAAACTACAATTTTTTTAAAATTTTTTTTAACCAAGGCCAAGGACTCACAAGCTGGGTTTCTCTCACCTGGCTTTCTATGTTTACCATAGATATAGTATCATGCCCCATTCCTTGAAGTGTTGTGCCCCATTCCTGGGAGTATTCAAGGCTAGGTTGGATGGCACTTTGAGCAACCCCAGTGGAAGGTGTCCCTGCCCACAGCAGGGGGTTAGAGCTGGATGATCTCTAAGGTCCCTTCCAATCCAAACCACTCAATGACTCAATGACTGAGCAATCATCCACCTGCAGTAAACAGGAGACTGTTAAGGGAGCATCAAGCCCTACAGCACAAAGGTTTGTCTCTGAGCAGATGAATCTTACAAATGGTATCTCTCACGTAACTACATGGAAAACCTACATCCTTCTGTTACAGGAGCAGCTGAAGTTCACTGCTGCTATTATTGATCCTGAAAGCAACATACAGCATCATCCCAGTCCAGGAAATCTGGACACAATGCCCTCCTTCACATCTTGATAAAGTTAACCAGTGTACCATGATAAAGGCTGGGTCAGGACATGGGACTAAGGACAGACTGCCTTAAATGCTGGCTGATTGTGTTGCTCATAATGCTTGACCAAAAGATATGTATTACAAATCACAACTAATGTAATTTAATTTTTCCATCTGTTACACTGTATTTTAACACTAATTCTTTTACTACCACATCAAAAGTTCTAAAGATGGGCACTATCAGCTGGTTACCTTGACCACCCAAAAAATGTTAATTTTGGTGACAAAAAAACCCCCGAAACCAAAAAACCCCATGACCCTAACCTTTCTCAAGTCAAACATTTAACTTGGACATATTTTAATCAAATAATTTACTCAATATAGTGTAGTAGTCTTTTCTGTAGAAAATTATTTCCTACTTTCACATACCAAGAAAAGGAACTAATACAATCTGAGCATCCTTTCTGCTCCAGTTCTTAAACATAGTTCAGCTTTTTATCACTAGTACATCTTAGACAAAGAACTGAGTATTTTGCATTTTCACATTACTCCACCTTTGAAATAAAAGACAGGATTGGAAATGCAGGAGAAGAAAACTTCAAGCAGTTAAACACTGCAACTTAAAATCAAATGGTAAGTGTAAAGGACAGCAGTGTTCTCACTGACACTGTACTTAGCATGTACTCTGAAATCCAGAGTTTCTAGTGGCAGTGAAGAAAGTATAAGAAACGTAACATCATTACCCTACAGGGCATAGCTAAGGAACTAATTCCAAGGAATCCTAAATAAAGTCCTTCAGTAGAGCTCCTTCTCATATGGCCCACGCCTACAAAACACCTGCATATAAACCAAATACCTGCAGCAGCCTATTTCCATTCTAGGGACAAAATGATAGCCATAAGCAATCCCAGGCCTTCTGCAAACACCAAGTCTGACCTTACAGTCATGGTTACTGAACTGCTGCCAGCAAAGGGAATCAAGAAGCACTCCTGTGCATTTTTAAAGTACCAGTTGTGTGCTAGTCTACGTTTAATACAGAATAGCCAGTTCAAAGGAACTTTGAATTCAAAGTATAATACTCTGTTAAACAAACAATAAAGTTATTTTTAACTGGCTACTTTTTTTACAAATATACAAAGTCTCAAGGTTTGAAGCCCTGATAGACATCAGCCTGGACACAAACACTTTAATGAGGAAGGCTCCTATAATCTTTGTTCCTCTACATTCTCACAGGCTTTTCTATCTCCACCTACAGATTTTCTCAAATAGGAGATTATTTCAGGGACACCACAAATGATAATCAAGTCTCCAGACATGAAACTGCATGAACACACAGGGAGAATCAGGTGGAAGGAAGGTAATGAGATCAGTCAGGCACTCCCTTTCCCTCCCTGGGAAAAAAAGATAAGAGGGGAAGTTCCATGCTTCTCCTGTCTCTTGTTTCTGTTGTTTTCCACTTTAAAAGATTTCAGCTGTCAAAGTAGTTTTCAGCACAAACTACATCCAATGCATCCCAGAACAGCTGACTTTCACACAAGATTTCTTTTAGACGAAACACGAGTTCACCTAGCTCCCAGCATACCACCTGGGATCACGGGGGTTTGGGGAAGTGAGGTGGTGTATCCTCAGGTGCATCATTGGGTTCTTTTGTTTGTCTGTGGTTTGCTTTTTTTACACTGTGGCACACCAAAGAGCAGTGAGATGCCACATCAACAAAGCAGATCCAGGGGAAGACTAGTAGCTTGACAACATTTCACATCAGTATGTGACTTGCTGCTAGCAGGTAATTTTCTTAAATAAAACATCTACTTTAAAATGAATACTCTCTCCCATAAAAAAAGAAAAATCTGCTATGAGTAGTCTGTCCATATCCAACAAAGCAGCTACTCAAAAGAAGGCTGTGTATCACATTTGGGTTTGAATTCCTCATGTCTGTTGTTACATGGGGCAGAAACAATGACATGGATTGGGAAGAGCCAGTGCTAAGGAAGTGTGGGTTTCCTGTAATTCATGTCTTGATTCTCAGGTGACCAAATAAAGCCTTTTCCTTTTCAAGAATATATATCAAGCTGTAACAACTTACCTGTGTGGATTCACTGCCATCTAATAAAGGATGAAGTTCTTCCCCTCAGTGAAGATACTCCTAGGGTAAGTTTTGTGAAAATAGGCAGTTTAATTCTACAGTTATCATCATGTTATGATATCGTTATCTCTCTGGCCAATTTCAAGCTGGGGTGATAAGAATTAGCATGGCAGAAGACACACACAGACAAATTTTTCTGCCAAATATTTCTAGCATGTCATTTTAGCTTAATAATGGCAATAAATAAACTTATTGCCTTTAAAATGCAGCCAACCCTGATCTAGTTACAATCCAAACTCATATAGGCCAGAGAAGCAGCTTTCAGGATTTTTGTTTGAATGCATTCAGCAAGCTGTCCTGAACTTGGAAAAAATATTTATGCTCATTAAAATAAAAAAGTGCTCCTGCTCAGCTTTTAAGTACCTTGTAGCACCAGTTTAGAAGACTTTCTGCAAGGGAAGAGGATCTGTTTAAAATTGGTAGTGGTAAATAAGTGTTCAGGTAGCTCCAAACCCTCTTTTCCCTCCCCTCAAATCAAAAGCCTGAGCTGTACAAGACTCCTCATGCATAGTTATGGTTGCATGCCATCATTCTTTGTCCAACCTACATTACCAGATTCCTTTAAAACTCTTTTTAGGCATTCTAAAACATGCTAGCATACCATATTAGCCACAAGCTGCAAGGGATGCACATTTCTTTAATATTTTCTCTTATCAATGAACACGGAAACAAAACAAATAAAGAGTAAGCATAATCAAAGTGACAGGTGGATTCTGAAAATCACTTCAGGCTACAGCTAATAATAGAATATCCAGTTTCAAATTATAAGTTTGGATGAGTCGACTGACACCCTCAAATGCTAAAGAAACACCAGTGCTTTTCCAAGAGCTGGTCAGGCTGAATGAGCATGCAAAAATAGAGGAGGAGAATGAGAATTTTTCTCCTGCAGTAACTGGCCTGAATTCAAGATCCTGGATAGACTTTTTGCTCCAACTAAGCAGAGCTGGGCTGCACACATATGTAACCTCCACAGGCAAGCTTTGCTTCAGCAAACCAAATCAAAGCATTTGAAACCTAGCTCAGAAAAGGCACTGGCTGGCACAGGGTTCTACCCGTCAGCACAAAGTAGTATCATCAGCTCCTTCCCACTGACCTTCACTTGGAGCCAGTCTTCTTAATCATTCCAATGGCCGATGCAAGCAGAGTTTAAAGCTCACCTCACCATTTTCAGAATGTCTCCACAACTCGCACATCTAAACATCAGAAACTCCTCCAGTGCAGCAAACACACTTTCCACCCCTGCATGCTGAACCCTGTTTACTGATCTTCACTGTCAATGCAATAGCTCAGGAAATGTCTGACTCTGGTGGAGGGCTTAGAAAGCTTGGAGTCTCTATCTGCTGGTTCAAAGACAACATACAGGATTGGGGCAGTGAGAACAGTTTTATGAAGACAAAGAAAAAAAGATTGACATTTTTCTAAAGAAGCTACATTTGGACACTGTTTGAGGACCCCACTTTCTCATTATTGCCCAAAGCTGCCAAATAGCTACTTTTAATCCTTCTCAGATTCTTCCAAATCCAGATGGTTTGGGAGACAGAAGATGGAGCAATGCCCTCAAACACAGCTTCACAGCTTCTGGGAGATACATGTAAAGGATGTTGTACCCGTATTGCTCCCACAGGCAGGTAGCTTAGATAAAGCACAAATGGTTCAGTTCTGCACACATGGTGCCAAGCACAGGAGTCAGGACACTAATAAATCCTACATTCTTCCATAACAAGGGTTCACAGGATAAAATCCACTGAATATGGAATGGGTGTAGCAGTCCTTGCCTGGTCATTTCAGCACAGTAAAATACAGGCACCCAGGTAGCATTTTGTGACCAGGTAATAGCCTAACACAAGCTTCCTCCTTGGCCTATGGAATACAGAATTAAATGAAGGTAGCAGAACCTACTGCCACTCACTGAAATTAAACATACCCAATATCCCTTTGTTTAAATTCCCCATTATCTTCAGCTGCAAGTAGGAGATAGCTGTGCCAGGAATATTTCTATATTTATTCCACTTTAAAAATGCTGAAGATGCTTCGTATAATGCCTTTGGCGTCTACCACTGAAAAAAGACAAGCCAAGTCATAAGATACTTTGTAAAACAAAAATATTCAAAACCAAAGTACACAAACTTACACCACCATTTTCCAAAGGGGTTTAACAATTATGTAGTTAATTAGAAAATTAGGACATCAGTTTCACCTTGTTTCTACAGAGACCAGAACTCATTTCCTACTGTGGTTTTGGATGTAGAAGTGGGTAACTACTTATGAAAATACACTAAGGAATGCAGGTTAATTTTTATGTTCCTTCATGTTGTTGTTCTTAACAAACAAACAAAGTACACACACAAAAGAAAGAACTACTTTTCGTAATTGAAAATCCATGTATGCACTCAAATAGGAAATATTCATATGAAGCCCTAAAATACTTCCGATAAAGCCAAAGGAGAAATAATAGCTTGTGGAACTTCCAATCTACAAGATTCCAAATGTACAGAAAAACAAGTTGCGGTTAAAAATTACCACTCTCTTGGTAAGAGCAGCTTGGTGTCTTATGTTATCTATACATTCAATCTGGCTTAGGTGAGCAGAGTTGTTTTGAGCACTGGGCCAAAGTTTTACATCAAAGCATATTCAATTTGCCCTAGAAGCCAAGGCAACAGTACCTGTCTTGTTTAACTTTTTTATTCAAAGGAAACTACTCTGACCTTCTCATAACATTTTGTTTTATAGCAAGTCAGCTTTGGTCTTTACTCATGCATTGCTCCAAATAAGCTCCCACGCACTCACATAAGTAGTCAATCCACCTTGCATTCAGTGCTTCACTTCCAGCCACCCTGGCCTGTTTGGAGCTACAGGCAAAACCCTCACTGCTGCTTTCTTGTGGGCTAGTTCTCTTCCACCTTTTGATGATTACAGCCCTTTGATTTCAGCCCTAAAGCAAATTCAGTTATTTGAAGCTTTCCCACAATATCTTCTTCCCTTCCCCCTCAAAACATGCCCCAAGAACAGACAAGTTCCCACAACTCCTTGGGAAATAAAAATCAGCTCAGTTTAATGCATTAAAAAAAAACCCCATGGGAATAAGACACTGGCAGTCCTAGCAACAGGCATATGGGACTGAAGTGCCTAAGTACACATGCTGCTTACGAGTGCATGGGGTCTGGGAGCCCAGGTCAGTGCACCTGCTCTGCCTCTGGATGTATTTTACATGCAAGGCTGTCTTGCACACAAAAGAAACATGCCAGCTGAACACTGAATTCATTTGTACGCTACAAGACTGCTACCCTGCAGAAGTTTGTGAATCACAAGGAAATTTTTTTCTGAAGAGAGTGAAGAGCTCCACACTTAGGAAACAGGAATTACAAACAGTAAATGGAGGTGGTCCTACAATTAAACACAGCTTAAACAGATGAATCATTCCAACAACCTTGCAGTAGGATCTTACCATCAAGTATGTGTGTGACACTGGGCAAGTCATAATGATAGTTTCCATCTCTAACATGGAGGAAATACTTAGCTAGCCCTTAGTGCTGAAGCTTTGTTCATTAACCTTTGGGCACGTCAGACTGTGCTTCAGAATTAAAGTAATGTAAATATTTATCTGAGAAACAGGAAGAATAAAATTCTCAAAGAGTCAAATGAAAACTAACATCAGTTTTAAAGATCTGTCTTCCAGTTGCTTGACACAACTCAACCGCACACCTCAATATTACATTAACAGGCTTCTTCCTTTTTAATTGCATATAATTTTTCTTGAGATACATTTAATCCTGGCAGTTAAATGGATCATTAGGATTGGAAATGTTCATCTCTTTGGAGATGAATAGGATGAAACAGGGTAAGTTTTTGTTTTCAAAGCTGCCATTAGCCTGCTGATAGTTTTCTTTAAGGCACCATTAACATAGCAGCAGTCAAGACCAGCTTACATTCCTGCAAAGAAACTATTATCCAGCAAGTTTAATCCTTTTTCTCTTACCTACAGGAATCTTTGCAGGTCAGGTAGTACTCTAAATGTTATGAAGATACAACCAGGAAAGTCATCAGCTCCTGTACTTCCTTTAAATTCTGTGGTACCTGTCACTGCATTTGCATGACACAGTGATGGGAGGAGATCGCATGGCCAGCTTCTGGAAGAATAGTGGATCAGACATAGTACTCATGCCCTTACCCTCTTTTCTCATTTTAACACCTCCAGCCAGCCCCCAGTCTCCAACAAGACTGCAGTGCCTCCAAACTGCACTGAGGGACTCTGCGCTTAGCCTGCCTCTCTCCTCCCTTCCTGTCTCCTGCTCTGCCTTTTACAGCTATTTCAGCCTCAGCAACAAAGACTGTGTAGCAAGCAAAATCTTTCAGCATATCAAACTGTTGTGATGTGAGGAAATCAAAATAAGAAACATGGTTTCAGAAGTTGACATTTAAATGAGTTGCATGGCTGAACAAAGGCACTTAAAAAAGAGTCTTTACATAAAAACTACATTAATGGTGCAACACACACCTTCTCATCAGGGTCCATATGGCCACTTAGGTTATGATAACAAAGCTGGGTCTGCACCGACATCTTCACATGCTCAGTCATGACACACATGTTAACATAACCCACATCCCTGCGTTATAGTCTGTGATCCAGATCCAGAGCTCTCCCTTCAAGGACAAACTTCCCCCATTTTCCCCCAATAACCTTAAACACCCAGGCCCAAAGTCTTGTGTAAGAATGTATCCTAAAGCAGGTTCCGCCCACAGGCAACCCAGAGTAAGAAGCCAAACTCACTTGAGTGCCGGAGCCACAGGGCCATCCCCATGGCCGCCTGTGTCAGCTCCTGGGGCCATGAGCCCCTGTCCCAGCCACATCCCAGCAGGGCCAGCTCCCCACAGCCCTGCCCAGCCACAGGCCTTGCTGAACCGGACCCACATCCCAGCCTGCCCATGGCTCAGGCACAGGGAGACGCCCAGGGCTGGGGCTGCCCCAGTGCCCCTGGCTGCCTGCTCCTGGCTGGGAGTGGGACAGGCCCTGGCTGCCATTCCCTGCCCCAGGCAACTCCCATGGAACAAGTGTGGCATGAGTGTGCTGGGTGACCTGCAGCAAGGCCCAGGGCTGCACACTCCAGTGAGCCCCACACAGCACTGCCAGACCACTGCATAAACCAACACTGAAGAGCAGATCTTCCACCAAATACCATTTTTGCAAGTCATTTTTGGCAGAGGCATCCCCAGCTGAGCTCATGCAAGAACACCTCCTGCGCAGCACCAGGGAGCCAGACACAGGGCTGCCACTGCTGGTGACCACTGGCCAGTCACAAGTAGTGTCCCTCAGGGCTCAGTATTGGGACCAGTCCTGTTTAATGTCTTTACTGAGGATCTGGATGAGGGGATTGAGGGCACCTTCAGTCAGTGTGCAGGTGACACTAAGTTGGGAAGGACAGTTGATCTGCTGGAGGGTAGGAAGGCTCTGTGGAGGGATCTGGGCAGGCTGGATTGTTGGGCTGAGCTTCAACATGGCCAAGTCCTGGGCCCTGCACTTGGGTCACGACAGTCCCATGCAGTGCTACAGGCTTGTGGAAGAGTGGCTGGAAAGCTGCTCATTAAAAAAGGACCTGGGGGTGCTGGTCAATAGCAGCTGAACACAAGCCAGTGTGCACCCAGGTGGCCAAGAAGGCCAATGGTATCCTGGCCTGTAGCAGAAATAGTGTGGCCAGTGGGACAAGGGGAGTGACCATCCCCTTGTACTGAGCTCTGGAGAAGCCACCCCTCAAATCCTATGTTCAGTTTTGGGCCTCTCACTGCAACACATTGAGGTGCCGGAGCATGTCCAGAGAAGGGCAACAGAGCTGGCGAAGCGTCTGGAGCATAAGTCTTATAAGGAGCAGCTGAGGGAACTGGGGTTGTTTATCCTGGAGAAAAGGAGGCTCAGGGAGACCTTATTGCTCCCTACAAGTACCTGAAAGAAAGTGTTGGTGTCTTTTCCCAAGTAACAACTGACTGGGCAAGAGCAAACAGCCTCAAGTCGTGCCAGTGGAAGTTTAGACTGGATATTAGGAAAAATTTCTTCATGGAAAGGATTGGCATTCATTGAAACAGGCTGCCCAGGGAATTGGTTGAGTCACTATACCTGGAGGTATTTAAAAGACATGTAAGATGTGGCACTTAGGGAAATGGTTTAGTGACAGACTTGGCAGTGCTAGGTTAATGTTAGGACTTAATGATCTTAAAGGTCTTTTCAACCTAAACAATTCTATGATTCCACAACTATCCTCCTTTCTCAAGGGAGCCCAGGTTTTTCTTCCCTCACTGCCAAATCACCTCACCAGCAATACCACTATTCTGCAGATGCATTTTCATCAGAAGTCAGCTCCAGCATCACTGCTGCTCTACACTGAGCATTACAAGATTTGAGAGGGAAGAATTTGTGTATCAGAAGAGAGGAGACAAGAAGTCACACTCCTTTTCTTCCAGCTTCCACTCCATTTCTCATTTCCTGCAGTATCTCCAACACAATGTCAGAGTAATGCCAAATGAGAATATCTTTGCATGTATTAATTCCTCTCCAATAACACACAACCTCCACTTGCTATTACTCTTCCCCTTAGCCTACAGCAAGCAAAGACTCCTCATCTACAGCAGCAGAGCTGAAAGCCAACTGTTGTGCATGCAGCTACCCTGCAAGTCAGTCTTTGCTAATGCACAGATGGCTTCCCTCCTTTTGCCTTATCTATATATGTCAATGTATTTTGTCTTCTGGGGAAAGAAATTCCCAGGCTAGGCTTTCATGCAACTTTCTTCATATGGATTTGCTAACTGACCATTTGAAAATCAAAACCAAAAATAAAACTCACATAAACATGGATGACTCCTAAAAGTAACAATCATATGACATGAAAAACAAGCCAGTGTGGGAGGACAGAGTCAGAAATACTTTAACTTCACTGCTTTTATGCTTAACACTGCAGCTGCGAAAATTAAAAGGGAAGAAATATGCTTTTTCAAGGCATAGCCAGCCAGTCTGTTACAGCATTTCCAAAGTACATCCCTAATTCTTCTGTTCAGCGCTATGAAAATAACTGCATGCATAGTTCAGGTTTCGCCTTTCCGTAAAATTTTTTTTTAAAGACAAAAGGATGAGAAAATAGTGGTATTCTGTAATAAAAGCAGATGCCATAATGTGACAGGGTGAACAGGTCACTTCAACAGTAATGGTGGAAGACTGCAATTTTCTAACACTACCCATCTGTATCAGAGGTGGAGTACTAAGTGTTTAGCAGAGCTTGGTGAGTGGAAAATTGCCTCTATTAAAAATTTGCCTCATAACATGCCTTTAAGAGGTACAGAGTGCAGAACGTCAATTCAAACCTATAATTTCATTTTTGCTGTAGCCTGTACCTCAGACATACGGACCTGTAGTTCCTGTTCCATAAGAAAGTCCTTTTGGCCATGAACAACTTATCTTATTGAACACCTATTATCCCAAAAATGTCTGAGGAAAAGCCATCTCCAAAGACCACTTCACCTACTGGCGATAGACCTGGAGTGAGGGGGGCGACTGTACAAGTGTACCTGAAGACACTTGCCCAGATCTGATGTACAAGTTACAAAAAAACACTGGACAAATGCTTTAGAAGCATTTCACTACATCATGCATCTTCAGAGTTAGATGTACAGACATTCTCACTAATTGTAGAAATACCAGCAGCTGTTGATAACCATCATATTAATTCTCCCTCTAATCCACCTTCAGTGGACTCTCCAATACTGGCACTGCTTTAAACATCATTCAAACAAGTCTTCCTAAAATACAAAATTCCAGCTCCTACTTGTCCGAAGAGCAACATCTAGAGCAAGAGAAGCAAACTCATAGCAAACTACTGTCAATCTCGTTTGTCCCTACAACCCCTGACTTCTGATGTTCTCTCTCACTACCGTGAATATTTCTGTGAGTCTTTAGTAGAGAAAAACAAAGGGCACAAGTTCAATCAGGGGATATGAGGGCACAGGAAAGAAGCAAGCTGTAAGTAAAATTATTTGTATTTATCAAATTGGCGCAAGCAAGCCAGCAGAATTTGGGCAAGGAGACATACACCCACACACCTGGATCTGAAGTACACACTAGTGAAAGAAATCACCTGAAGAAACATGAAACCAAGGCAGGCAGCCTACCATACACTTTCTACATGCATACTGCCATCTCTACCTTAGTTCTACCTCTCCAGGTCTACACAACTTTCCACTTTCTTCTCCTATCTCTTCCCACCTGGCCTGACAACTCAGCACTTCCCATTGGTTCAGAGGCAGTTGATATCCTTCTACTGCCTATTGCAGAGACAGACAGAAGCAAGCTCTAGAGGATGGAGGTGTATCTGTGCTCCACTAGTCAAAGGCACAGTGTTTAGGACAGCTAGGACAGCTATGACCTGCTAGGACAAGGGTTTCCGAAAGAGTTACCAACCACTCCAACTTCTCAAGCACTTACATTTCAGAGCAGTTCTCAAGGCAGGAGATGTGTTCTTGTGGTATGCATCCTAAGAGGATAAATTACTCTAGAGCCATGGGCAGTGAACACAGGGATACAGCCAGCCGGTGGGGGTGTGGGCAAGACAAAGCAGAGCAGTTCTCTGGAATTCATGCCATTGCTACTAAATGATGAAAAACAAGCATCACACGAAGTACAAGGGCAAATGCTGCAAGATTCTGAATTTTGAGAATATTGCACCTTATTGTGGCCATAACTTGGATAATTAAAGTCAATCCCCTGCTACAACGGCTGCAGCTCTATCATCTTTAGCACAACACAGGAAAAAAGCCATTGGCAAGATGATGTGATTACAGGGAAAATATTTTAGAATACCAAAATACCTGTTTCTCCAAAAAGGAACTGCCAGTCATAGTAGAGCATTCCAGACATTCCATTTGTCCATAATGTTAATTAAAAAAAAAAATTAAACCTCTGCTCACTATGCAATGAATCTTGCACTCTGCAACTGTAGTGTCATTAATAAGCATAGAGAAGAAACTGATATCCAGTCACAGACTTCATTTAATCTTCTTCAGTACTAACACTGCTATTTTACTGTTTTCATAACTGAACTGTCAAAACAACTTGAACTTATCCAAATATACCCAGAACATGCTGGTTAAGGAATTGTTGTCTAATTTGTGCATCTCTACAGAAGTCTAAAGGAATCACTAGAGTGTGAAATTGCTAAATGAAGAAGAGGCATTGATCACAGACTATACGGAGCAGAGGAAGAGAAGCATTCAGTGCTTCCTAACCATACCCATAACATGGATTCAATCTCAACAAGACATTTGTTGAAAATCAAGTGCTGTCTTGAAAACAAATGCCTTGTGTTCTCAATATAAAAATAGGACACGTTAACTCTATGCCAGGATGTCACTTCTGTTAAACAAAACACTCCAAAGAAGATAGGAAGAACACATAATGTTTTTTGTCATCATCCACTTTCACCCTGAGCAGAAATTGTTTGGTACTAGCAAATACATGTTGTACACCAAATCATTGTTACATAGTCACCCTTGAAAGGCACAAAGCTTAAGCCACCAGGCTTAAATGTTGCTAATTTGATGATTCTGCAAGTAGAATGACTTTCCACATAGTAGTCACAGGACATAGCTACTCCTGCCTGATTCACAAGAGCAGATCACTCTCCATCTCCAAGCAACACATGTCCAGCTGACTGCCTCCCTGCAATCTGTACCTAATTCTGCCTACAGGAAGAACACAATAACAACTAGGACCTCCCATACTAGGTCAAATTTGACAGATTGATTACTTTTTTCTAAGAGAGAAGATAAAGACCTAAGGAATATACTCCATGAAAAAATTTCAAACAAACAGGATCAACACCAGGTCCTTTGCAGTCTAGGAATTTAGGCTAAACAGCAGTGCAACTAAGTAGGTTTGCCTCTTGGGGCACTTCATGGATTAATTACTCCATCAGATTGTTTGAAAGAACGCAAGGAAAGAGCACGTGATATAATGAGGCCTCTAAATGGCTCTCCTCATCTCAGTTTCAGCAGCCCTGTAAAAACAATCTGTTAGTCTCCAATATTGATTTTCTTTAAACTGAGAGGCTATGTGTAAATTGACTTCTGCAATAAAAGTCATATAGTATGGGTACATCAAGCATCTGACACACTCACAGTCTTCTCACCACATTTTTGTCTTACCAGCCAATTAAAGTGTCATTGGTTGGAACATGAGACAGTTTTCAGTCATTAATATTTCTTTAGCCAGAAGTATTAGGTCCTTTAAGATTTAACATGGGAAACAAGAAGTCTGTTTTCTGAGGCATAGGGGGAAATGTTTTATTCAGTGGTATCAAAACAAGTGCACTCACATCCTGCAGAATCTAGAAGCAATGTAATCTTTCTGAAGAATTTAGCATGCAAGAGATACAGAGAGTTTCTCATAGTTTGTAACAAGCCACTCCTTCAAGCGGTGCCTGGGCATAGCAGTGTGCTCTACACTGTGACGACTCTCCCTCTCCCCAGATACTCATTTGGAGCATCAGGCAGGCCAGGGACTGGCAGTCAATGCATTTTGGCTCTGGTCCACCGGTGTCAAGAAATATCAGCAGGAGTTCTAACATGCTTTAAAGCAGATGCTCCTCTTCCCCAGGGGCCAGAGGCACCACTTGCCTACACAGGCAATTCCCCGAACTACAAAATATGGAAAAGTGCCTGAGGGATCTTTAAAATGAATTCACAAACAACTCCAGATCCAAGAGGTGAGGTAACCTGCTGTGACTATCCCACCAAGGATCACAAAAAGAGAAGGGAGCTAAAGACTGTACAGGACCCCTGTTTGATTCCAGTGCTTCTCACTGTCAGATTCCCAGAAGAGTATTTTGGCACACAGTCCTGCCTGCTTCCACTTGCTACATTAATGCACTGCAAACTATCAACCCAAGAGTAAGAGCTAACAATCCTAATACCAAATGTAGTCATTACATATTTCAAGGTGAAACCTGATAAGAAATTTTAAAAAAAAGAAGAAGAAAATGTGTTCAGAGACGTACTGGGAAGCAAAAAGGCAGAAACATTGTTTAGGTGTTGATTTTTACAGAAGTAGTCCTGGAAGCCTCTATTGCCCCCAGCCTGAGACAAGACAGTCTCCAGATTATAGAGAAAAAGACAGATACCTTGCTTCCTCATATAAGTGAATTCTCTGGTTATCACAATTACTTCAAGACACTAAAGCAAATCTTCTGCCTAAGAGTTTGGGTTTCATAAACAAGAAGTAGTTGGATAGCTATAAGCAAGTTGATTAAATCTTTAGCTAAGCAGGCCAGGCAGTACTACAGCAACAGCTGAAGTAAGAGCTCGAATGTTTCTGGCTGCCAGTGAGCTAGTTACCACCAGCACTCCTCCCCTCACTCAGAAAGGATTCAATTTTCAATATCAACATAATCCAAATTACAGGGAGTTTTATTAATGTTTTAAGAAAGAAGGCTAAGCAGTTTTACCTCAACACAACTAAAACAAGAATACAAAATTTGACCACAAGCCTAAAATGGCATGATTACTACCAGCATAACAGAAACAAAAAGACACAATAATTTATTCCAGAACATCTGGACTTCTTTTCTCACAAAACAAAAAATGCACTATGTGCTTCAGGTACTATCTTTTAAAAAGTAAAGCAACCAACTGTAAAGGCTCAGGGCATTCTTTGTGTTTAAAGTAAGTGTGTTAAAATGTTATATACTAGTCACCTAAAGTAGAACTAATAATTTGCACCATGCTATAGTTAATTTAGAGATCTACTTCAAAAAAGTTATCATTCAAGTGCTAAAATAAGTTAGGATCTTAAGCCACTAACACGTCTTTTCTAAGGAGTGCTAAATTAATTCCATGAAATATCAGTAAGCATATTTCTCACATCTACTCAAAAGACAGATTTTGTTATAAGGCAGTAAGTGACCTAGAGCAGAATCACTGTCTTAATACTTCTGCCCCTCAGCTGTGGTCATCACTTGAGTCTGATGATGCCCAGAGTAAGAACAGGCAGTAAAGCACATTTGCAATCTGTTTAAACTTCACCCCAGAGTGAAAGTCCAAGCAAGCTCATGCCAAGCAAGTACTGATCTTTTGTTTATGTCTTTCTGTATTTTATGGAAGGGATGGGAAAGATCCTAGTGCCTGAAGGGTTTAAAAGTCATTTTAAATACATGAAATAATGTGGAAAGAAACATCATATAACTGACTTACTCCATTAAAAAAATGTATCAAATGCAAAGTGCTTATCTGCAAATAAGAAGGCAGACCATGTGACCTAGGAGATCCTTCCCAGTTCTGTGTTCTGGAAAGTAATCCTATTAAGACAGTCTGGTAAGAGGATTTTCATTAGGCATTGATTGTGCCATCATTTACACTTATGAAGTCCAACACAGAGGACTGAAGTATGTGGTCCTCTTGTTGGCAGCATATTTAGAATGGTGAACTCAGTTCTGAGTCACAACTGGAAGTGTCACCTCTACACTAGCACCACTGCACACACACTGGCCATTCACTTACTTACCATTAGGCCTCTTAATTAATGCCCCCTTCTATACTACATTTGCTTTACAAGCTGAACAGTATTACATTGAATTAATTGTCTACAAGCACTTTAATTATTAAAGACCTACAGTAACATGTTATGATTTTTCTCTATATTTAGATCCATTAGACCTATGCTACTGATAAATATCACATGGATTGAAAATACACAAGATGCCTTCTGGGGCTGCGATCTGTGTGTTCCCTGAAAATAGTTTAAGATGCCATGCTGAACTGGTTCCTAGAATAAGTATCATGCTCCCAGGGTGGGGGGGAGTGGTGGAGCTGGGAGGGGAGGTAACAGTTCTGCTAATGAAACGCGATCCTCAGAATTAAATACTTATCACTTCAAAGAAGATTTGATTTGTTTCAGTGTGTACCTCTGCTGAAACAATTCTCTGTTCCAAGAAGATCTTTAACAGGCTAAATTTATTCTATCCTTTGAAATACAGTTGTACTGCTTCTGTATGCACAGCATACAATTAAGATTTTATACCCCTTCTCCAGCATTAATAAGCTCTAGAAACCTTGACTTCTATAATTCCATGTGTCACACAGAAGAAGAGCAAAAGAAGCTGCTAATGTTTTACAACAGGCAGCCAAAAGTTGCGGTGACAAAGATGGATGGCCACATCTAACCTACTCAATTTGTGCTGTCAAATAGAAGTTTCTGGAGTTAGATGTAAGGCAGGGAAAAATGAGAACTTGGCTTTTGAATACTGCAGGCAAGACACAAGGCTGGAAGAATGGATTGATGTTGCTACTGCTGCTTTATCACCTGTGGTGAAAAGAGACAAGGTGACCATAACTCAGACTGAATCAGGTTAGAGATGGGATAGCTTTCTTTTTCCCCATCAGTATCTCCTGCACTGTCAGAATATTATGTAAAGTATGCACACATTATGTATAGTAATATCCTCTACAAACCACATAGGGTTTTTTTGGTTGGGTTTGAGGCCCATTACAGTGTTTTTAAAGTGGCTGATAACCTGTTCCAAAGGGAGAATTATGAGAATGCAACCAGGAGCTCAGCCGGCCTTTGCAAGGTATGAATCAAAAGCAAGTTAGTTTAGGGTTTTCATGAGAGTAAACCATCACACTACTTGTTCTAGTTGAAGCAAGACTCAATTTCACATCTTTTTATTTAGACACAAGACTTCTTTAGAAATATTCCCTCTGTCTTATAAGAAGAGTCAAACATTCCATGAAATAGGTATTTTCCTCATTTAAACAGGGTTATTTTTGTTTCAAGCATTTGCTTCCACAGCACAGGTTAGATCAGCTAATGCAAAGCTCTGAGAATATGGAGAGAGATCCCACTCTGTCATAACACGGGGTTACAAGGGACCAACAGTGCTCAAGCCGGCCCAGCACCTTCAACAAAGCACAACGTAACCTGCTCTCAGCCATGTTGCAGTTTAATTGTGCTACAAGTACAGACACATCCAAGCTACACTCAAGTCTAAAGGCAGTATAATGAATTTTTGTGATAAACCTGAATGGTAAAAAGGGGTAGGTTAATGACCAGTTCTCCCTCTTCCCCTTCAGCTCAGCTGTACATTCATTGCATGATTTGTAGCAGAGTTTACCATTTATTTTTTTATCCATAGTTTTTCCACTGTATCCATGTCCTCCCACCCACCCCCTTCCTCTCCTTTGTTATCCTGGACAATCAAGAACCAGGTCTACGTAAAACAATTTGCCTAAAGGTACAAGAGTCTTTGTTGCCGCAAAGATTGGAAGCTACTGTTAATAAGAAGTACAATTATAAAATATTAAGTGATGTAAGCAATCAATTATTTATTCACCTTGTTATTAAACAACCACACCTACTGTTTCAGCAAAGAGACCAGTTGAATCTTGAACAGAGAGGGAAAGGACAAAAAAATTCCTATGAAACAGCTGCTGGAAGATAATCTGTGTTGTGAAGCTTTAAATTGCAAGTCAAGAATATTCGTGCTGATTCAGATAAAACAATGAACCATGACCAGTGCAGAAATGACATCTAGACTAAACAAAGATCAAATAGTAGAAAAATCATTTTCTTGGAATCATAGAATGGTTTGGGTTGGAAGGGATCTTAAAGCTCATCTAGTTCCAATCCCCCTGCCATGGGCAGGGACATCTTCCACTAGGCCAGCCACATCAACTTAAACACTTCAGGGGATGGGAAGTACACAACTTCTCCAGGCAACCTGTTCTAGTGCCTCACCACACTCATAGTGAAGAATTTCTTCCTAGTACCTCATCTAAGTCTGCCCTCTCTCGGTTTAAGGCCATTCCCCCTTGTCGTCTCACTACATGCCCCTCTCCAGCTGTCTTGCAGGCCCCCTCTAAGTCTCCCTGAAGCCTTTTCTTCTCCAGGCAGAACAATCCCATCAGCCTTCACAGGAGAGATGCTCCAGCCCCCTGATCATCTTCGTGGCTCTCCTCTGGACTCAATCCAACAAATCCATGTCCTTCTTATGCTGCGGGCCCCAGAGCTGGACACAGTACTCCAGGTGAGGTCTCACAAGAGTGAAGTAAATGTGGAAGAACTGTCTCCCTTGACCTGCTGGCCACACTGCTTTTAATGTGGCCCAGGATGCAGCTGGCTTTCAGGGCTCCAAGTGCACATTGCCAGCTCATGTTAAGGTTCTTGTCAACACATCCCCAAGCCTTCTGCTCAGGGTTGCTCTCAATTAATTCTTCACCCGGCTTGTATTTGTGGTTGGGACTGCCTCAACCCACGTGCAGAACCTTGCACTTGAGCATGATGAACTTCTCCCTTCTTTAATTCCTTTGCACCATTGTACACAGTTTCCATGTAAAAAGGTGGAAAGTTCAGTAGCTGAATGCTGGTACATAGAGCAGAGTCTTTAGAACTTAAGGTGAGATTTTAAGAAGTGCATTTAGAAATAAAAGGCTCTGGCTTTATCACCATCAGGTGCTTGGCACCCCCACAGGTCCTTAAGCCCACTCCTTTGAAAAAAACTGCATGGATTTTACAAGGTTTGTTTTAAAACAACATGCATTTTTTAGGCTTCCCATTTTCTGCTCTTGGGATTCAAATACCTTTCTGTCGTTGCTCCATGATAAAATAAGCCTTTGCTACACCTGTGTTGCCTGTGTCCTCTACAGGTCTCCAATCACAACAACTCTTCAACTGACACGAGCATGTTGAGCAGTATCCCTGCCCTCAAGACAGGACACCAAAGTTCATGCTGTACAACATGGAGACCTGTAACAGCTGTCCAAAAGAAATAATCCAAATAAATTTCTAAGAAATTTAGTGGACCTCCAAGTACTTTACTCCAATGCATCTAGACTGCAACACTCAATCTCCCAAAGAAAGAAATCCTTTATTATGTTTCCTACTGACTTGCATCTTTTTAAAGGAGTGATACCCTAGTTCTCAGATCCTTCGCAGCCTCTTTCCACTTTCGATTCATTTAGAAAGGAATTCACAGGCAATTACTATTTCTGAGATCTTAGTCCAAGTTAGAAGTCTATTCAAAGAGTGACACTGTAGGCAAAAGTTTGTTTCTTCAGTGTTTTATTCAGTGGATTTTCTTACCAAATGCCTTTCTGAGAAATGAATAATGAATTTCAAACATTATCTCACTAGAGCCTGAAGCATAAGTAGTACCTGATCATACCATCAGGTCCACATCACCACACGGCAGGCTTAGCAACATGCTGACCAGGCTGTTTTGGAAAAGACAGAATGTGCGGAGGGAAATGTTAGCATATCCCAGCAGCTTCAGGAAGACAAAGAGGGTCTTTTCCAGCACTGCAGTCACTGAGCAACCTGGCAAAGGGAGCTCTTGATTCATGCAGAACTGAGTTAAATTGTACCCTTCCATACTCCACTGATAACATGAAATCCCTTACCTGTTTCAGAGCTTCATGCCACTCTTGCCATTGCGGTATCTGTACTGGGAGATGGAAGAAAATCTTACACACAACAATTCTCAGTCTGGCATGCATTTGTACTCTTAGAGGAAATGCCTGAAGGGCCTTTATGGGCAACTTTTCCAAATGTATTTTATTGTACAGTGAATTTTTAAACACAATCCCAGGGTATTTCCATTCCTGGAATGGAAAAATAATAAGCTTGGACATAACACTCTAGTAATTCCAGACCATATCCTCTGCCAAGCACTGACTTCCATACATCAGTAGACATACTCTAATAAAATAGCTGATTACTCAGCTAAGCTCAGCAATATCTCAGATGACAAGTCTTATATTCAGCTTTTAGAGTGCGAAGTCTAGGGGCTCACTTGATTTGCACATGCAAATCTGTACATTAAAAATATTAATCAACAAACCCATAGCACAAGCAAAATCTTCCTTCATTATCATGCAAAAATCTGGGTGTCATTTATAGCAAATGCTATAATTCTGGATAGACAAAACCCCAGAGCAAAGAAATTCACCTGCAAAGTTGAACGGTTTCTGGGGACAAATTCCGTGGTCTTTTTTTCATATACAAAGTCGTACAAGTTTGGCAGGCGCACACAACATAGATTATACATCTGGAAAACTGGTCTGTCACCACTTTCATGCTGAACTACAAGTTGCAAACCATTAGGGAATGAATAGTGATGATGTAAGTCTTTCTGTGCAGCATTATTTTGCAATTCTTAACCAATAATGGACTTAGCCCAAAACACAAAGCATCTGTGGAGAAACTATTTTTAGTACCAAGATACCTAGTAAAGGTCAACACTGAAGCCAGTTCAAGTCTTGTAATTAAGGCATTGCATTTTCCATATACTAACCTGCAACTATAACCTCTGTTTCAGGAATCACACAACAGGTTATAAAACTTTTTTTTTTTTTTTTTAGTGAAGCAGTCCCAGAAGCAAACAGCCAGACTGACACTCACCTTAAGCACCTAATCTGAGTACGTTAGCCTGACACATTCTGGTGCCAAACAAATCCTGCTTAAGTCTCTCTGGTCCTATTACAGTTTTCTACCTTGATAACCTTTACCATTCAGATAAAGGGTCTTTTATCCCTAAAGTCTGCATCATGTGAAAGTAACCTTTCTAAAGCTAATCTTTGTGTCATATAGCTGAGATCTGAATTAAAAATAGTCTCAAATAGCTCCTTCTAAGCCACACTCCCAACACCATTATGTTTCTTGGCATCCAATTCTTAAAACTAAAAATGTACCAGTAAAGACAAGATCCACTAGAAAAAGAACACAACAAACCTGTCTCGTTATTTCCCAACCTCATCTCCTAAACTTTGTCGCCATGCCAAGACAGGCTTATAGCTGACTTGCAAGCACTTGAGAGACTATGAATACATGTTTAGTTTTGAATAAAGGGAATCTTTCTGCAAGTATCCACTTACTGATGAATCTCAGCATAATAGCAAACATTATTTAAATGGAAAACAGTGAGCAGGCACTACATTTATGCAGTCCCACAAACATGCATGCAAGTCTTCTTATAGACTTTCAGCGCACCACACTGCAAGCACCCTCTACTTATTTCTGCTCTTCCCAGAAATTAGGTGCACTGCTCCTTAGAAAGAGAGCTCTGAATCAGAATAGCAATGAAACACTGACATTGGTTCTCTCTTGCAGGATAAACAATTCAATTGCTAATTTTGACAACCTGGAAGATTTTAGATCATTCCAGAACTTAAATGTCATTGCATTGGGAAGTTATTGTAGATCTTCCACAGAAATTAAAGTGAGCAATTCCCAACCCCCTCCCAACCTGCCCTCAGACAGGGTTATTAACTGTCTGCATAGGCGATTAAATTTCAGCCTGAGAGCTACATCTCTAAGCCTAGAAGTAATTCAAGCAAAGTATCTTGCATTAAATTGCTATTGTCTTTAATCGCTATACTCATCATACATCTTCAACTTTATTCTGATAGTATATTAATTGCTTGACCTTTTCACTACCATCATCTGTGCTGACTCTAGATAGAGTTCATGCATAATAGCAAAGAAGAGCAGAAGATGACTTAAATGTTTTGCCCTTGGCCTTCAAATCTAAAAACATTTTGTTCTGTTATGTTAAAACACTTTTGCCCCAAAAGTCACCTCAGAAACCAAATCATCAAAAAAGCTATTTTTACATAGCTATATATGGTCTCCACCTTAATGGAGACCTTCTAAAGCAGACCTCCTTCTCGTTTAGTTGAAAGCAACTACCGTAATAAGGAAAAGAATGATTTTCCTCCAACAACCCTATGATTTGAACACTGTGAAGAGAAGCAACAATTCCATTGGGCTTTGCTTTGGTCCTGTGTACCACATCCTTTCTTATGAACAGAACAAGTACACCTGCATGTCAAAAGCACACAGCACAAACAGGCCTGGTGCTTTTGAACAGCGAGAGTCAAACCAGAGGACAGATCCAGCAGGCCAGACACTAACTACGTTATCAGCTTGCATGGACACAGAATCATCAGTTCATGCAAACAACTGTAAACACTTCCGACCTCAGAAAAATCCTTACAGCCTACAGGCTATGTGGCCAAACAAGTCATGAGACTGGAGAGGCAGGTCACAGCAAGACGAAGACTAAGAACTGCTTATTTTTATTATTTTTAACTAGAATTTCCATTTGTATCTTTCCTTCCCAGAGCTCATGGATGTGAACAGCTAAGGAGGTTTAACTTGCCACATGCACGTTTTTTATGTGTCATTCTAACAAATTTGCCAATAAACTATTTTTGAGATTAAAGGAGTTTCTTTAAACATTTGTATTATGTGTGTGCTAGATATTCCATCTGGGTTATTTACGTTTTCACATCCACTCAAGACATCCACACCTCAAGGACTGCCAAGCTCTTGTCCTCCTAGCTCCAGCATGCTCAGGAGCCCTGGTGTGAGATGTTGGCCCCTAGACCTGCTAGCTGCTAAATTCACATCTGGCTTCAACAAATCTCACTTGAGAAGTCTCTAACAAAAGTGAATTTGACGACCGATGGAAAAAGGATTTGCGAACCTCAGTTTAGCCTTAACGTTTTGATCCTTTATAAGAGTAAATCCCCGAAGTGGAAGGGAGATACGATCCACTGGGGATTAGAAGGTGTACATTTTTAATGAAGCTTTCACAAAACAAAGTACTGCTACTTCCTTTACCTACAACATCGTTATCTCAACAAGGAAGACAACAGCTGTCATTTCTTTGAACAATCTTGAAACATCCTCCTGCTCATCTGTCCTCTACAAAAGAGAATTCATTCTGGCAACACTCGGTCTTTAACCCGAGTAACAGAAAAACAGGTTTTATACCTACAAGTCAGGTCCATACAACCCCCCAGTGTTTTCGATTCTCGTCCTAATCATCTCCGAGTTGCTCACTGAGATTTCCTGGCCAGTATCTACCCCACTCCCGTAGGTCGGAGTAACGCAAAACCACGATCCAGAGGCGACCGTACCCGCACCAGAGTCTTTCTTCTACAACAGCCGCCTCCGCACAGCCCCCGCAGAGGTCCCGCTCCCTCCTCCTGCTCGCCCTGCGCCCAGCACGCCGCTCTCCCCTCCGACCCGCCGGGCTCCCCGGTGCCCGGCCAGCTCGCGTCTAACGGAGACCGATGCCCGCCCAGCCCGTGGAAGGCGCCTCCGAGCCCCGGTCCGCCCTGCCCTGGAAAGCTGCGGGGACAGCAACTCTCAGCCAACACGGCCGCGGGAGAATCTCCTGGCACCCCTGGACCTGCCGCAGCGCCGGGGCCCCCCGGGTGGAGAGGGACCCTTCCGTGCCCGGCCGTGCGGCAGCCACCGCCCGTCCCCAAAGGGCGGTCCGGTCCCCTCCCATTCACCTCGGGAGTGTACGGGGCACACCCTTTCTATAGGACAGGGGGCACCTTTCACCATTCCCTGCGGCGGGGCACCACCGAGGTGCGGGGCAGCGGCAGGGTGGGGGCGGCGGACCGGGAATGTCATTTGGAGGTGGCGGTGACACCGCTCCTCTGCCCACCACCGAAATGCGATTCGGGGCAGGAGGAGCATGCCGGGGGAGAGGGAGGCAGCGGCGGGCGAGAGGACTGCGGCGACAGCAACCGCACCGGGGACCCCGCAACCCCAGCCCCGCACCTCGCAGCCGTAGAGCTGCCCCAGCTGCTCCACGATCCACTCCTCCAGCACCAGCCGCTTCCGCAGCTCCTTCCGATCGTATTTCACCGTCACTTTCCCCTGCTGGTGGCGCCGCT